>JBCJKH010033038.1:0-20381 GCA_039877255.1 Loriculus beryllinus
AGCTGGGGAAGGGACACAAGAGACAGTTCTGCTTATCTCTCCCAGAGGGAATTTCTCACCTCCACTCCATTCTGCTCCGGGGCGCGGGCTCCTTGCCTCTCCCCCGTGGGGGCAGCGGGTGGGACCCGCGCCGCCGCCACTGCCGCCGTTCGGGAGCCGCGGGCTTCATTACGAAATCGGCGCGGCGGCAGCTGCGGGGCCTCGGCGGCGCCATGTTGCTGGGGAGGGGGGGAAGGAGGCGGGGGACATGGCGGCGGCTGCGTGCTGGGGCCGATTGTTCCCTGTTAGGCCTGGAGTCGCGTGTGGGCAGCGGCGGCCCGGGAAGCCGCTTCCCCTCCCCCGCCGCGGCCCCTTCCCGGCCCGGGCGGATCTCGGGAGCGGGCGGGCGCGGCCCGTTCTCCTCCGCCCGCGCTGCGGGGCTCGGAGGGCCCGGCCGGGCGGTTGTGGGGAGGGGGGGGCGTCACGCCGTAGCCGGGCTGTGACCTCCGCGCTGCTGGCGGCGGCGCCCCCTAGCGGGCGATCGGCACGTCCCTGTGTTCTCCGGAGCACGTGCTGCGCGGTGAGGGGAGCGGGCCCGGGCCGGGCAAGGGCCTGCGGGCCCGGCGGAGGCCGTGTGACCCCCCCACAGCCCGGGGCACGGCACGGCCTCTCTGCTTCCCTATGAGCGTCCTCAGTCCGGAGGCGGGAGTCCCGGCGGGAGGCTGAGAGGGGTTCGCTTCTCGGCAAGCAGGGTGCCCGCGTGTGTGGTGTCGCATGGGGCGGCCTGAGCGGATACCGGAGCGTTTCGCGCCCTCGCCGGGCGGAGTGGGGATGCGGAGCCCTGGCTCCCGGGAACTTGATGTTTGACTTTGTTCTCTCCTCAGCAACAAAAAGCAGATAACTTGGTGGGTGTGTTTTTTTGGGGTTTTTTTTTTTTTTTTCATCTCTCTTCCCCCTCCCCCCCCAGTCTCGACACGTGCAGCAGGAAATAATGAAGCTTTCCGTGGATGTTGCAGCAGTGTATTTATGGAGGAAGTTACTTTCACAGAAAGAGGTAAGTTTTTAATTATTTTTCGTCATTTACTTTAAAAATGTCGAGGCTGAATCAGTGCTTTTGAGGCCGAGCCTAAGACTTTGCTTTGGAGCACTAAATTGCAAATAGTTACCTGGAGTGAGAGGCGTGTGTAGCAGTCCACAATTTCACTCAGAGGAGAATAACGCAGGTTTTTTTAAGCAATTGTTTGTCCAACTGATGTAGTTGGACTGTGATAAGAGCCTTAAATATTTTTAAATTCGATATATGGGATTTTCTTAATTTCCCTGAGCAAAGCTCCTTTTTCAGCCTAACAAAAGTTACAGGGTTCTCTTGTGGTTCCAAAGTATTATGTTAAGCTTGTTTATAGGTATTAGATAAGAGAGACTTTATCTCCATGTGATTTTTCAAGTCCATATTTCTGTGAAAGGATTAAAATGTGTTCTCAAATTTTAAACAGAGTGCCATTCTGCTATCCTGAACTTTGGGTTTGTATCAAGTAGCTGTAATTTGGTTGTGTATATTTTACAGCCATCGTTGGAACCTGCTTTTTGTTGCTAGATAGACCAATATAAATACAATGGTAGGAATTGTATTTTGAGGCAGGGTGTCTGTTTCAGTAGCAGCAAATGTTCTAACCTGCCAGCAGAGCAAGCAATTAGAAAACTTAGAGAGCATCTGGCATGTTGTAAGGTGCGCTCTGGACTTTTGAAAGCTGATCAGTATGATCTGTTCAATGAAAATTTAAGTTCTAAATGACCTAAAATTGGGCATGAACTTAGAATGTTTATTGGCCTTATCCCTGTTTTTTATTGAGAAGAGGTGGTGGGAGTTCTTACCCTATTTCAGATTAGTCTTTGTAAACTGATAGTTATTTTTATCTTTAGAAGTTGTGATGGCATTCTGAGAATGGTATGGGAGAAGCAGTTGACTCATTTTAACAATTGAACTCTTCTACTGTCAGTCAGCTTTGCTTTTGATACTCCTAGTACTTAGTGTGGTAGTCCCAGATTGAGCTAATGTGCTGCTACAGCTCACTCTGAAGGAGGCCTTTAGCCCAGAAACAAAGTGTGAATATTTGTTCCAAAGCTTGGTTGTCAAAGGTGTGCAGTTCAGAACCTGACCAGATGCTCACTTTGTTCTTTTCTTTTGGCAGGTACAAGGTAGACAGCATACCTTGAATTACCGAAAATGCTGGTTTCGTCAGAGTAATGTCAAAGTGCTTACAGTGCAGGTAGTGATGTATAGAACCTACTGCAGTGAAGGCACTTGTAGCATTATGTTGACAACTGCCTCAGGAGATCTTGCAAGGACCTTCAGAGATCGGAAAGGTACAGTGTGGTGGTGTCAAGTGCTTTTTGTACTAAGGTGCATCTAGTGCAGATAGTGAAGTAGATTAGCATCTACTGCCCTAAGTGCTCCTTCTGGCATAAGAAGTTATGTCTTCATCCAGTCACTCAGGTTAAGACTGTAGATGTTCCAGTAGCTTTCTACTTTGCAGTCTTCTGTTAGTTTTGCATAGTTGCACTACAAGAAGAGTGTAGTTGTGCAAATCTATGCAAAACTGATGGTGGCCTGTTACAACCTACATCAAGGAGTTTGAATGCTTTCTGCTGGTTATGGGATTTTTTGTGGCCTTCTTACTGTAACAGCAGCCTAGCGAATGACAGCTCTTGTAGCACTAAAGTGCTTATAGTGCAGGTAGTGTTCACTAATCTACTGCATTATAAGCACTTAAAGTACTGCTAGCTGTAGAACTACACATTCAGCATGTCTTACAATTTATTATTTAATTGAACACTGTTCTCTGGTTAGTTTTGCAGGTTTGCATCCAGCTGTATGATACTTTGCTGTGCAAATCCATGCAAAACTGACTGTGGCAGTGACAAGTCAGTCAGTGAGTGTGGAAAAATTGTACCCCTTTCTACACAGGTTGGGATCAGTTGCAATGCTGTGTGTGTCTGTGGTATTGCACTTGTCCCGGCCTGTTGAGGTTGGTGGGGATAGAGGCTGAAACACCTTCAGTAGCTTTAAGGACTTTCTCCTTCACTGACCCAGGAGATTTAAGAGTATAAAGTTTCTTCTTGAAAAAACTGTCATGTAATTTGCTGTGTTTTCTGTATTTGGCTTCTTTGTATGTACTGGATTTTTTGCTGACAGTATGTATTTATGGAAATCCTTGAGTGTGGATTTTTCTTTCATAATTTTTTTTAAGGCTATCGCTAACTTTCTATTAAACTGAGGTGGATACTTGTTTGCAGTTTCTTCATGAGTTTGTTGGGAAGATGTAGATCTTGGGTATCAAAAAATAGATGAAAGTTCTAACTTAGTGTAAGCTTGCTTCTCATTCGAATTACAGGAAGGATTTAGCAGCTTTATTTTGTACTGCTTTTTATTATATTGAAACTCTGTTCTAATGGCAATTTTTAGCCATAGTTCTTCCATCCAAAATTTTTTCAAATTTAGGAGTAGTAAATGAGATTACAGGCAAGGCCTTAATAATTCGTCAGCTATGGAATCTTTAATATACTATCCAGGTGATCACTTTGTGTGAAGTGTCCACATTCATGGTGAGTGTAGTAGTGGACAGCTTACAACCTTTGGAATGAATCACTTAGTGTGTAACTCATAGCAATGAAATAAACTCTCTTACCTGAAGAGCTTAGGTGGGGGAAACTCATACATATAACTGCTTCAAAGAAGCTGAGGTGGGTTGGAGAAGACTTAAGTGTCTCTGTAAGGAAGCATCAGTGTAAAATCTGCAAGTGGAGCATTCAACGCATCTTGTGGCTGAGACATTAATGGTTTTATTTCCTAAAATGGACTTCCATAGGACTAATGCTGCAAATTCCATGTACTCAATTACTTATAGCTGCTAGGCTCTATATACTACTGTAAAGTTCTTTCATGGAAGGAAAATTAAGAATATTTGGGTCAATGGTGCCCTTGCTGTTCTTACTTGAAATTAAAACAGAATACTAAGCTAAATGGGTCGTTGTTCCTAGGAGTGTTGAAAACAGTTTTCCAGAGTCAATCAGTGTATATCACAGTGGTGCCTCAGAACATTAACTCTGTGCTCTAGCAAGATGTTGAAAAACCTAGATGGCTTTGGCATCTCTTTAAGTTTCTTCCTGCAGCAGCTAAGCCAACTTAGTCTTTTCCTATGTGCTGCTAAAGCTCTGCACCTTTTTCCGTCCATATTTCTTAAAAAGGTATTGCTCAGCTTTCTTATCCAAGCAAGCTTACAGTTTTCTTTCTAGTCTTGCTGATTAGAGGAAGCTTTTGTCAGTGAAGTCAGCAGATGAAGATGTGTGCCTCGTCCTGATTTCTGTACAATAATTTTCTGAGGTAATCTGCTGGTGATGGCAGGTGTAACTCCTTTTTGAGTGTAAAAGCAATGTTCTTTAAAGTTGAAATGTAGGGAGCATTTTAATATGGGATCATGTATGTACTGCCGTGCAAGGACCACACTTTGAAATATCTGAAGATGTATATTGAAGTTGGGCGATGAACTTTGTTAAAATTGAATACTTGGAAGAAGCAGTAGTTTTTATGCCTGTGGAGCCTGAAGTTGTCCATCAGGTATGTTGGAGTGTACCTAGTTTTAATGCTTCTGTGTGAAAACAAGCTGTGTGGTGTGTTTCCATCGTTTAACCTTTTCATTGCATGGGTTCCAAAAAGTGTGTGAAGAATAATTCTGTAACCATCACAGCGTATTAAAGATGTGGTAAGCTATGCTTCAGTCAAGAGGTGGTTGCTGCAATACTTTTATAAACTAATACCGGTCTTATTTGCATGTTTTCAGACAGTTTTTGGCTTATTAATTATGTAACTCAACATTATCAGAAGCTTCAATTTAATCGTACATGCCCTCTTTTGAGAATATTTGATATTTTTATATACTGATACATAGAGTGAGTTGCAACAGTAGCTTTCTCATGGATATGGAGCAAGTGAATATAGTCCTGCCATGTGTACATCAAGTTTCATCTAACATTGTTGGTCTTTTTTTAGAAGTGATTGTTAATCCTGTGTATGTTAGTTTCAGCATAGCTGAGACATTGAACTCTAGTTGACAGAAGACAATAGGAGAAAAATAATGCTGCTAATTTCAGCTGTTTTTACTGAAATAAGCTGAGCCTTGTCACTGATCTTTCTCTAGAAGGTTCACTGGAGTGGTAGGTAGCTAAAACAAATTGACAGTTTAAAAATCCTGCAGAAATACCAGGAAGCATTTTCTGCAGATGTGTTCAGCTGAGTCTATTAAAACATTGTCATGTGGATGAGGAGCTTATTTCTCTACTAGCTTTGACACAGGTAATAACTTTTTTTTCAAGTGAACCGATATGCATTATTCTGAGCCATATGAACTTACGTGAGCTTAGTACTAATGAAGATAAGCTTGCACATGTTTTTAGGAATTGTTGAAAATGAAAGATGTTACTTTTCTTCTTTAGCTGTTGTTTTTTCAGGAAGAGCATAATGTTGTCTTGTCTTCCTAAATGAAAAGTTTAGAAATTCCAAGCGGTATTAATACTTGTCTGAAGTTCTGGTATAGCACAGTTAGCCTTATAAGGAAAACCTTGTCTATTAACCATAGAAGACTTCTGAATACTCTTAGAATCTGAAAGGGTGCTGGGAAATAAAGCATTCGTTTTTTCACTAATTTTGTCACTGGATAATAGTGAAAAAACAGTTCTTTAGAACTGACTTCCTTGTGTTGATTTGAGAATATCAAATCAACTAGTGAGTTGACTGTCAGCAGCAGACATTTTGAGTAATAGCTAGTTCATAGTCATGAACATAGGACTAGAAGGGGATATACCCTGCTGTGGAAGCACAGTTGCGTATCTCCTGCTTAGCTGACATACTATAATGAGAAAATAAATACAATGCTCATTCTGCTTTTCACTAATTCTCATCTTCAAAATATATCACTTGTATTCATGTAGTTCATAAATGGTCTTCCTGCAAAGCCTTATGAAGACCCACAGCTTTCTTTGAATCTGGTACTTGGCTTACAGGGTTTGTTTCCATGCTGCCTTTCTTCTCCCTGCCTGCCTTCCCCCCCTCACTAGGCTGGAACTCATTCCCTAAAGCCTCCTTTCGAAGTGTTTGCGTTTAGTAGCTTCAGATGAATAGGCAAATAGCATTCAGTGCATAAAACAGAGAAATGTAATGGATAGAGGAGATAAAGCAACTTGCTCATAAAGCGGTGAACTGCATCATGTTAAGACTCTTCATCGTAGCCTTGCTATGAAATCTACAGCTTTGTTGAGAGTATAGATCCCTGGTAATTTGCTTTCCTGTTCACCTTTTTGGATGTCTAAATTTAGAGAAGATACTGGGGGAAAATTAAAATGTGGCATTAGGCTTCTCCATTTACTACATACTACTCTTCCTGATGAATTGCCTTCTGTGCTTGTGTCTTCTACATCTGTGTAGTGTTGACAAGCATCTCTTCCTTCAGTTGATGTGTCAGCAGGAGAAGAGTTGAGACAGGTACCTTGTAACATGGTGTATGAGAATTGTCTGGAATCCACTAAACTAGCCTGTATTCCCACTCTAGCATTGTTGCATGCTAATGAGTCTGAAGTTCCTCATTTTGGAAGATGGTTTGCAACATGGCAAGCAAGAAAAGTTGCAAGCATTGAGTGTACTTAAGTTTTTAACAGAATTTAATACAAAGCAGTTAACTGCTATAGCCAGTAGGAGTCCTGGATGGAGGAGAGCTGGCTAGTGGCCCCATGAGTAAGACTAAGAGTTGTGAAATTGATCTCTTAGTTAATTTTGGATTTTCCACTTTCCATGAAGAAAGAAGAAAACACCCAATGTAGTAGTTCATTTTACTGTGAAATAAAAAAGTTGGTTTTGCCTAGGTTCACATTTAATGAATGAACAATTCTGTGAATTTAGTCTCGTTTTGTGCTCACCTGTTTTTGGAATGGGAATGTGTGGGGTTTTTTTCTTGTTTGTTTGTTTCTTGGGGTGGGGTCCTGAGCATTTCATTATGCTTGACTCACTAGGGTGACATAGGGTGACATGACACATAAGTAATTCAAGTGTAAGTGTCCAGAAACAGAATGCTTGGTCATCTAATTTTGGGCTACTTGGGAACTCAAGTCGAGTTCTTCAAATGGGTAGTGAACTGTACAGACAAAGCTGTAAGTTCAAATAGCTGTAATTTGGGTAGCCTTAGATGTAGTTTTGTGACTTCAGGAGATTAGCACTCGTGTTCATTACTAGAAGGATTTGATTCCTTCAGGCATCACAAACAGTACCAGTTTCAGGTATTCACTGCAGCTCGAAGGGACCAATCTCCCTTGTTAATTAAAAAAAACACCAGCATTAAAGGCTTTTAATTTGCGGCCAACATGCTTCACAAGGAACAGGACTTTTACATAAGGTTGGTGAATAGGGCCAGCTGAGAGCATTTTTACCTGAAAAAAACCGCTTATTTTGTTGATGGGTGTTTTGTGTGTATCAGGGATTCATACCATGGTTCTGTTTACTGTCAGCTGGGCTAGCTGATTAGTACTAGCTATTTGTAGTCTGAACTCTTCATGGAGCAATGTTTCAGAAGGCAAAAGGTCTGTGGTAAGTGCTTGAGTGCACATCTTTGTATATTGTAGTCACTGGAAAATGTGTCTGCTGTCCCATCTTTGGTTGAAGAATTTTAGTTTTTTTGGGGAATCTGACCTGCAGCTAAGTGGTGGCTGGTCGTTACCCACTTGCAGTAGAAATATGTGGGTCTTCTTCCTGCTGGGGAAAGTGTGATATTCCCTAGAAGATGGAAGGCAATCAAGGATGCAGGTAAAGGTAAGGAAAATAGAAACTAGAGTGTGGGAAAATAAGAAGAAGAAAGTTCAGTTAAGGCAGGAGACTAGTAGAACTTGAGTTACTTAATCTGTATTTTCTATGCCTTGTACACTGCTGTGACTGACAAGAATGTTAGAGCAACTCTCCTGCTGCGTGTGGCATGTCAGCAGTTTGGATAGAATGGTCTGGATTTTAACAATGGATATGGCATTATACAACAATAAGAAATCCTTTGGATGACATGTTATAGAATCTTTAAAAGATTCCAGATACCACCACCCCCACCCCCCCCAATCTTCCAAGTGCTTTTTCCTGCAATTGAACAAATTAACTTAGTGTTTGATGCAGAAGGAAAGCTGTTTCTGCTGTTCTACAGGACTTGCACTTTTGTAGTCACTTCTCTAGTTCACTGTCTATAGGGATGTAAAACACGACAGCTTGGGGAATACAGAGTTACTAGTTGGTTGTTTTGATATGTGTTTATATCTTCTTTTCTCCACTCTCCACCCCCTCCACTCCACACTACTTTGGCAGAGGGCAATGTTGGATGTGGGAAATCTACCTCAAATCTGTAGTTCTGAATATTGCTGTAGTATGTGGAAAGCTTATAAATACTTTGAAATAGAAAATCTTCATGTTAAACCTTGTAAACCTCTAAGTGGGGTTTTTAGGGGGGTATTGTTTCTGAGGGAGATTTGAGTTTGTTTCTTGTGTTTACTTGTTTTTAAGACAAAAAATGCTGTGTCTTAGACTTAAGTACCTAAATTTCCACAGTTTCTACAAATTGGTATTGTGAGGTGTCTGATCAGATTTTTTTTTTAATTCAATAAAAACACTGAAAGGAGAGGTTTCGTAATGAAACAAGAATGGCTATGTCTTACAAGAATGTCTTGGCTCACTTCTACTGTGTGAGAGTGTTGGTGTGTGTGATAAGCTCTGCTAATGGGATTTTACCTAAATTAAAACTCCCCTTATATCTCATTTAGGAAAAGCTTTTGAGAAGTGTACTGATTGAACAGTAATTGATACCTAGATTTTATGACTGGAAGCTACTACATGTGGGATGTAGCTGTATGGTTGCATTATGTTGAATCTTGATATGACATAGTATAGTGAGTGAGATACTACAGTTCTGGGATGTAGTTTTTCATTTGCATCACTATTATCAGATGAAGCATAAGTCATGTTATCTGTCTATCGAAACAACTGTTCCACTGCAAGTCATGAATCTCTTCGAAATTACATTGTGCTTATTCTCAAGGTCTGTTGCAGGAAATAGTCCATTAGCATTTTGTGTTATGAAGTTCCCCCTTTCAGCCATCACATCGAAATTCTGTAGGCCACTGTCGCAGTGTGATATTACACAGGGTGGTTAACTTCGAGCAGGTTGTGTCCTCTGAACTGCTCAGTTCATAATTTGGTTCCTGTCTAAAGGTCATATGGCTGATTTCTAACATTTTTCTGTACATTACCAATATGTGGTCCTCGTATTTGTCAGCATCTTCTAGTAGATATTTAGTTCTCATTTTGCAGTAACAGAGTTTCTAAAAGCATTGGATTGGGTTTCTGTGGAGGTGAGTATGGTGTAAGAGCTCGTTAGGTGTTAGCATTGGTTAGGTCACCAAGTATGCTTAGTGACATAACTGTGGCAAACTGGCACTTAGAGATGCTAAAAAATAAAACTGGCTTTTAAGTCTGTCTCTGTGTTTTAATATCTCCGTGCATGGGGAAGAAGTCAGGCAAGTAGTTCTTCCCTTATAATCCCCATTCATGTGTTTCCATTTGCAGAAAGTGATCCCAGGTGAAACCAAATGGTTGAGTTATGAATAGATCCTAGTCGGCAGCATTTGAGGGGCTGCTTTAGCAGGGTAGTGAAAGCAGGTTTTGCTTGAGGAGACTGCGTGAACAATAATACAGGTTATCCACAGAGATCAATGCAAACAAAAGTGAGCATGTTCTTTGTCTGGCTAGATCTGAGTCAGCTCCTGTTTGAAGCTGTATTCTGAATTAGGATATTCCTTTTTACTTTTATTTCCTAGCAACTCATGTCTAAGGAGTGTACCAATCACTTTGACAACAGATGTTCACTTGCTGGTATCTACTGTTCCAGTTATTTTTTGTATCTTTTTAAAATTTTGTTTATTAAAACCAGCTAATAATTAAGTGTCCAAGCAGTAGGAAGAGGCGGTTACATACATGGATTCAAATACATAGTGCACTTGGAATCTGGAAGGAAGAAAAATAGTTATTCATCTATTTGTGTAACTAAACCTAAACATGACAGGAGGCTGAGATGGAGGTTAAAACTTGGGGCTAGAGTAGGGTTAAAAAGGGGAGAAAAGTAATGACTAGGAGAGAGTTCTTTATGCTAGGCTAGAATTGCTTTCTGCAGGGATGTATGAAGGTAGACTGCTTGGAGTGAGAAAAGCTGTTTTGCCACTCTGGGTTTCTAATAGTACAACAGTTGTATGTATAATAAACCTAGTTTCATAAAAGAGAGTGAAATCAATTTATGTGTCTTTTTCCCCTGTGTGGTGGTTTTGTTCAGTTTCTTCCTGCCCTTCTCCAGGGAACTCTGTGTGTGGGGAGGAAGCCTGAAAAGGTTTGTCTGCTGGACCAGTGGACTATCCTCAATTCTTATTTGTATCCCAGCATGGCTGTTGAGTGTGCCTAAGAGTATTTTGACTTCTCAAAGGTGACTCATTGTGCTCTGATGTATTGTACATAGGGAAGCATAGTGGTTTGGGGGGTGGGTGGTTTTCTGGCACTTAGGGGAGGAAATGTGGGAGTGTAACAGTTTTGAACTATTCCGTGAAGAGGGTAAGTGAAGAGTTCCCCTTGCTTGTTACTACATGAGCTGGTTGTAGTTTTGTGGCTACTGAGAGTCTTCATAGGCTACTACTTTAAGTTGATGGTTTTCAGAGTTTTTCTCAGAAAATTCAAAATCCTGTATTGATAATTTTTCACTGTGAGAATGAAGAGGAGTAGTTAAAAAGGAATCAAAGCTGTGGAGGATCCAGCAGTATTTTGTGAACTGAAGATGACGGTACTCCTATATTAACACTACTTTCTCCCCAAATCTTTCAAGTTGTTTCTTGGCAGCATAGCCTAGTATATAAAGAAAATAAGCCTTCTTACACTGGTAGGGTACTTCTCTGGGCTACTTTCATGTTATTGTCAAAATAGCATGTCTGGGCAGAACCTGGAATCTAAGCTCTACCCTTCATCTACTGGTATAACTCCTACCCAAACTCAAATTGGTATCACTTCATGCTCTGAGATGTGAGTGGTTACCTGGGGAAACAGTGGGAGCTGTGAACAGTGCTGCATGTACTGATGCATTCAGTATAGACAGCTGGGTAAATGATGTCCATGTCTCAGAACTACATTCTGGTATCTGCAACCTTGCAAATTATTTGTGTACTTCCACTAGTTCTACTTGGTAAGAGCTTCTCTAGTGCTAAATTAGAGTTTGGTCCAAAATGTATATTGATTTATAGGCCTGTTCCCCTTTGGGGATAGCAAAGCTATAGTATGTTGGGCATCACCTACTTCTAGAAATCTGCAGATTTCTAGGACATTTAAATTAGGTTACATTCCACCTTAGATTCTTTCATAAGAAGTATGGGAAGTCAACAAGAATGTAAGTATATTCTTACATGAAACAAAAGAACTACCTAGTATTTAAGAAAAAGCCTTAAAACATGGACTCTGTTTTGGAGTACTGCTAGTTATAAACTGAATCTTCTCTGTACAGTCTGAAGGAGCTTAGGAAGTCTGCCCCTTCCCTCTCCTTTATAAGAGTTAACTGCAAGGGAGCCTTTGCCAAAGAAGCTAAACAAGCTGGTAAAAAGGCTCTTCACTTGTGATCTTATATGGAGTTTTAATAAGGCAGAGTGGAACAAAACCTAGATCAAACTTGAATAAAAATGTGCATATGTATTTCTTCCTTGTCTGCAGGGAATTGGGATTGGAAGAGAAGTAAATAACTGGGAAACAGACATTGGGAGGGCTAGCAAAGTAGTGCTAGGATATTTGAGTAGTCTCCTGGCCAGAGACTCCATACAGAACTACTTTGGTGGGAGGGAGCAGGAGGAAGCAGGGTGAATAGTAAACATCCCTTGGTAAAGACTAGATTTTGTTTGGTTATGGCAGATCACCTTAACATGCTGAAAGGAGAAAAGCTGTAATAGTTAAGTGAAATTAAGCTGGAAATTAAAATATTTGTCCTTTGTCCCTTCTCAGATTTGTGTGTGGGGAGATGGTTTTTAGTGTCCCTTCTTTGTCCTATATTGGCAACTACTGTTGTAACAGCTCTTGTTACGGCATCTGCCAGATGGCACTCTCAGACCACAATTCTGTACTGGGACAAGGTGCTGCGCTGGCAGAAGCATTCCTTGGGATTAAGTGCTCCTTGCCATTGTGATGAGACCAGCCCTATAATGGAAAGTGTGACCTTTCTTTTCACCCAGCTTGCCTGGAATTTCTTGTGGGTGCCTGGTTTTGGCTTCACATCCAATTTTACTGGTATTCAGAGAAATAAAGGCAGCACTTTGTTATGCCAGGTCTTGAGATACACAAGTGTGCTGAAGATACCAGTGTGCCACTTCCGTAAGACAGCAGCACCACCTTGTGTTTGACTGGCAAGGCAGAGAATGTGTGGTGGTCTTTAATACGGTAGCTGCAACCTGTAGAACTGGTGCATTAATCAGCTGTTGAATCATTGAACAACCCATCAGAGCAACAGCTAGCTGTTTCACCTTTTTGTTCACTAATGAAAAATACCTCTTTCTTTACTCACTGGAAACATCCTCATGTATTGGCTTTTTATGGCCCACAACAAAATCAGAACTTCTGTGGTGTCTGAGTCTTTGGTGAGCTCCTAATTTATAGTTAGGAAGCTTGTGCATACCTTATTTTGAGAATATTGTGAATGATAAGAACATAGGAATTGATAATCTTGATTAACCTAGTTGGCATGTTTTAATATCAGGGTTAAGTTTGTCCTTTGCTAAAAGTTCTCAGACTCCTTTTCTTAAATTGTCCAACAAGTATAAAAGTACAACATTTGTACTAGTCTTCCTTGACTTCATATTTAAAACTTTCCTAGTTCCCGATGATGCTAGTGTAAAAGGAGACTTTATGCCTAAAATACCAGAATACTAAGTGTACTTCTTGGGCAAATGTGGAGGGAGTCTAAGGACCAGTACTTTTTTTGTGTGCAAGTGCAGTGGAATGTTGTAGCACTGTCTTAACAATAAAAGTGAGTTATGGAGGAAGAAAAAGGAATTTGAAGTGAATGTGTTAAACAGGGGAGTGTTGGTAAAAAGAATTACCTGTCACATTTCTTATGTTGCTGAACAACCTTTAGGAAAATGCAAAAAACTCTCAAGTTCCTTCAAATTTAATGAAACTCACTTCTAAGCTGATCAGTTCTTCTGATGAAGCATTTGATAGATAGCTTTTACATTACAGCTGCCAGATTGTCACATTCCAGTCACAGGTTGCCTGGTACTTTTAGTAGGTGGTTTTGTATTCATATATAGAAGTTGCACAACAATGTGAATAATGGGCGTCAAGGTTGTAGATTGGAAGGTCCTTTATCCACTGTATGGAAGTGTGGACTATTTTACTTTTCTGGTAAAGATACGTATCTCTTCCCCATAGGTTGTGAATTTAGGATTCTAGGAATGAGGTTGAAGGGTGCATGTACAGAATCTTCTTTCTGAATCAACTGCGGTGTTTGTGGGGTTTTGTTTTGTTTAAGACATGGGGAATCTAATTTTTAAAATCAAATACAGCTTTGGAAGTTCACCTTCAATTAGCTTCAAGTGGGCGTAGGCACTGCTAACTTCTCATATTTTGGTTCTGCCACAGGCATGCTTCTTCAGAGTCAGAATTTGTCATTGCAAGAAGTGCTAATGTTGTTCCCCTTACCTATAGTTATCCATCCCTCTGTTCATGTGTAGATTAAAACCTTTTATAGCATTGTATTAGTCATAATTCTAATAAGGACTATAATTCCAGAGAACATTTTGGGAAGGCATTTAGTAAAGCTACAGCTATTTGCGATTTCTCTGATTTTAAAACTTCTCTTACTTCCCCTGGCTTTTTTTCAGCTCTAGCCTTTCTCTGAGCATACAAGGTCAAAAGCTAACTACACTCACAAGTGACGTTACATCTTTGTCCTTGAGGGGGCTGAGAAATGTGATATAAACAAACCAGGAGCATTCATACTTTTTCCAAACTTACAGAAATGTCACTTATTCACAGCTGCTTCTTGTTTCCCTAGTTTTATACTTTTTCTTTCTTAGAATATGTATATGTGTGTCTGTATAGGTATGTACATTGTGTGTGTAAATATGAGTATAGGAATGTTGCTAATACACAAAAACTAGTATGTATTTATGCCCACACAGTGTAGGGCAAAGAACAGTTTTGTTATTAAAATGAATTCCTATGTAATAACCTACAAGTCAGGAAACAGAGAAGGAGTCACTGTAGTTTGACAGAAGGTCAGCATTTCATGTGTATTTCCTCATTGGTTGTGTCTAGGAAACAAAATTCTTCCAGGAGAACCTGTTTGGGAGAAGAAGAAACTGTTCTTTTCAGGAATGCATTTTCTGGTGACTGAGTCAGCTGTGGACTCTGGGTGCTGAGCACGGATGTACAAAAGATTTTCTCCTTTTTTTAAAAAAAAAAAAAAAATCCTGAAATATTGGCAGGGTGAGCTTTTTTCCCTGCCTGGATTGCAAACACAGGTGTTTTGGGAGTGGTGAGGAGGTGCAATTGGACAAAACGGGTGGAGAGGAGGGGACAGAAGCCAGTAATGAGTGCTTAAACAAAGTGTGACCAGTAATTCAAGTAGTTCTGCAGTCACAGATGGCTGGAAGGACATGGAGGGGAAATGTTACGTTCTTCCCTGGGGATCTGCTATTACAGTTAGGATACTGAGTGAGCAGAATTGTAGTATGACCTTGCCACAGCCCTTCTTATATGTTCATGAAGGTGTATTGTTTCTCCATCAGGGAATTAGGTGGTCATACAATAGTAACAGGATGGCTTACATACCTGAAGAAAGGTTTGTGACATGAAACTTCTCATAGTTGATCTAGTATTTCTTCTTGCTGTAAAGTCTGCTGCTTTAGCTGCAGTTAAAGCCATTTTCTTAGATGCTTGAGCTATCATTTCACGGTACTGAGTGCAATATTGTGTTAAGGCAAAGTAAAACTGATCTGGGTTTCTCATTGTTGGGCTGTGTGGTTGATTTACCTAGTAGCTTGCTTCTGTCTGCAGTTGTGTTATATCTGCTAAATACCTCAAAACTGCAGTACTATAACATAAACTCAACTTGTTCCAAGATGCTTTAGAAGCTGAGGTTTGCACTAGAAACTTGTACGCTGGTTAAAATACTCAAGAGCTTGCATTGTCCAGGTGTTCCTTTGTTTTTGTTGATTGAATTCAGGTGAAAATAGTTGTTGGAAGAGACCTACAACAGTCGCCTAGCCCAACTTGCTGACCACTTCTAAAATTAAAGCATGTTATTAAGGGTATTGTCCAAATGCCTTTTAAACACTGACAGGCTTGGGGCATCAACCACCTCTCTAGGAAGCCTCTTCCAGTGTCTGACCATCCTCTTGATAGAGAAGTGCTTCCTAATGTCCAGTCTAAATCTCCCCTGCTGCAGCTTTGAACCATTCCCATACATCCTGTCATTGGATCTCAGGAAGAAGAGCTCAACACATCCCTCTCCATTTCTCCTCTTCAGGAAGCTAGAGAACAGTGAGGTCACCTCTCAGCCTCCCCTCCAAACTAGACAAGTCTATGAGCTCCTCAGCTCATAGACATTCCAGCCCTTCCACCACCTTTGTTTTCCTATGGTGGATGCAATTAAGGACCTTCGCATTCTTCTTAAATTGTGGGGCCCAGTCTTGGTGCATGCAGTACTACAGGTGAGGCAGCACCAATGCTGAACACAGTGGGATAATCACCTCTTTTGACTGGCTGGTTATTCTGTGTTTCATGTACCCGAGGATGCAGTTTATTCTCTTGACTGACAGGTCATGTTGCTGACTCCTACTGATTCTGCTGCTGATGAGTCTGCTGCTGACCAGCACCCCAGATCCCTTCTGCAGGGCTGCTTGTCAGGCACTCCTCTCTATACTGGATGCAGAGTCTGGTATTTGGGCTTGTTAAATTTCATGCCATTGATTGCCCAATGCTTCAGTCTTATTTAGATCCCCCAGCAAGGCATCATGTCCTTGAAGAGAATCAACAATACATCCCAGTTTGGTATCATCAGCAAACTTTCTAATGATGCGTTCAACTCCACAGAATGGCAGAGACATTTTACTGCCTGAACTGAGTTGGTACAGCTCGGTGACAGACATTTATGGTCAAAGTAGGTGCTGGTAGGAAATAAAATAGGAGTAAGGATTATGTACCTGAATTTGAAGACAAAATATCAAGATAAACTTGAAAAATCAAGAAAAAATGTTAGCAAATGTATCAAAGTGTACTTTTAGCAGAACATGTAAGGGTTTTACCTGTATGCTCTGAACTGACCTTTTCCATTTTGCTGATTAATTTATTAATAACTCCCATTAAATATGTGAAAATTAGGGCTATAACTTCATTGATAAAAAAGTCTTTGTGGAAGGCTTGTATGTTTTTTTATGAACAGGTGCACAAAGAACTTTTTTTATGAACTGGTGCACAAGAACTGCATCTGCTGTATATCTCTATCAGTAACTGTCTATTGCGTGTTCAACTGAAGGGAGATTTAGAAGAGCTTCTAGGGTGTTAAGTTCATGTCATACCTTTAGAGGCAGCAATATGATCATTTGAGATAAATATGCTTCTTCTATAGAATACAAAGTCTTCGGAATTTTAATAGGCTAAATACAATAATACTGTATCTTAAGTAGTGAAGGAACCTTGGTGGTGACAGAACTTACTTTGCAAGTTTTGTTTTGTATATACTACTCTGGAATATGTTAGGTAGCTGTTGCCATGTTTGAACAGTTGGTGGCTCCAATGCTTTGCAGCTGTAACTATACATAATGCCAAAACAAGTTAATTCAGTTCTAGCTGTACTAAATTAGTTCAAAAATTTAAAAGAAAAATCAGAATCAGAAACGTTGTAAATAGCCAAACACTTCTGACTTGTGTTTTAGGGCACTATTTAAATACCCTTCATAGTTCTTAAGTAAGCATAAATTGCACAATATTCCTCTCTAGTTTAAGACCAGATATAAGAGATTCCTTAGCAAAGTGCAAGTTCAGAATTGGTAGCAAAAATCTTAAAACCAGCATAAGTGACAGCATTTCTACTGTGTGTTGCTGGATTATACAGGCAAGACAGATGACAGCTCTCCTGACCAAAATATCTCCTGATAGCAGCCTTCGACTACCTAAAGGGTGTCTACAAGAAATCTGGACAGGTTCTTTTTACAAGGGCATGTAGTGACAGGACAAAGGGACATGGCTTTAAACTGAAAGAGGATAGATACAGATTACATATAAGGAAAAATTCTTTGCTGTGAGGGTTGTGAGGCATTGAACAGGTTGCCCCAAGAAGTTGTAGATGCCCATCCCTGGAAGTGTTCACTCACATGCAATATATAGTTTCCATGAAATTTTCGTAGTAGATAGGGTGGCTTACATATCTGAAGAAAGGTTTGTGACATGAAACTTCTCATAGTTGATCTAGTATTCTTGCTGTAAAGTCTGCTGCTTCAACTGCACTTAAAGTAATTTTCTTAGATGCTTGAGCTATCATTTCATGGTACTGACTGCAATATTGTGTTAAGACAAAGTAAAACTGCTCCGGGTTTCTCATTGTTGGGCTGTGTGGTTTATTTACCTAGTAGCTTGCTTCTGTCTGCAGTTGTGTTATATCTGCCATATACCTCAAAACTGCAGTACTATACTCAGCTTGTTCCAAGATGCTTTGGAAACTGAAGTTCTGAAACATGCTTCTAAGATGCTTGTTCCAAGGTGCTTTGCCAGCTGGAGCATGAAATTTTTGTTAATGCTGTTGACAAAACAGGAAAAATGTGTAATCCAGAGATCCTAATCCAGGGTATGCCTTGAGCTACAGTTGGTCAGGTCAGTAGAGGGGAGTAGTTTGGTTTCAGTTCATAAAAGATTTTGTTCTGATGTAAGAACAAACACAGTTTCTTTTGGGTAGCGCTTTTTTTTCATTGTTTTAAAGAGGACCTGTGCTTAACTGTTTGCATATACTCTTTTCATTTTTCTGTTTAATACAAAGTGGGATGTCAGCTTTGAGTCCAGTTTCATAAGTAGTTCCAGGGCAGCAGAATTCATGAAACCTTATTGTGTAGTGATTGGCTTTGGTATCCAGAGTAATCCAGTTTCCACTTGAATCTTTTTCTGTAAGTGAGGCATTTCTGATACCTCATTCCTGTAATACCAGAGAAATACCCATTAACAAGTTGTTACGTGCAGCTAGGCATTAATGTCATTACACAGTGTGATTTTTATTTTTGTTAAAATGTAAGGTTGGAAATTGACTTTTTGCATGGTGAATTTCACTACCAAATTCATAACATTTTTGTGTGCTGATAGAAATTGCGTCTTGCTAAAAATACTGTAATCTATAAAAAGAGCATGTGATGTGGTTAGGGAGGAAATTCAGCAGCCTTTAATAGGAAGTTATGGCTATATGTTGTATATTTATAATTCAGGAAAAAATCAGCACTAGCACTTTCAATACTTGGTCAGCTGTAGAAGGAGATTTGAGCACAGTACTCCTTCCTTCCAGTGCCCCACTTGGTAGGTTGAAGTTGCTACAACTACACAGTGCATGCTGGGGTAACCTCTGAATCTATTGTGTAGCCCTGTCACTTTAAAGATACATCAATATTACACGTGTTCATCTGGGAGAGGCATGGAAAATTTGAACCTGTGTCAAGAATCCAGTCACTTACATCTTGCATGTGTGAATGGTATGAAAGAAAATTAGGGTGTCTGTGTTCATTTTCTTTGACACTCATTTACTTAAGATGTGACCAAATCACTGCTTTTGGTCTGAACTGAAGATTTGCTAGGCATTGTTTCAGTTTTTTGATTCAGGTGGGACCTAGTGGTGAGGTAGGTCACCTGCTCAACACTGTCAGTGTGTAGTTACTAATGATTTAAAATTAAGTGGCTGGGAGTGATTACTGAGTGATTACTGAAGCCCTTACTGACTTTTAGAAGTGCCCTAAGTTTGCTCTGATTCTTTAATCACTAAAATCTGGATTTAGTGCCAGGATAGCATGCACCTATAACTGCCTGATTACAGTTATATTGGGATTGGGAGCTAGAACTTGGAGGAGAAAAGTTAAGAAGAAATAAAACAGTTGATCCCTGAGGGCAGAACTCAGCACAGAGTTAAATTTGAGAGCTGTGTCAAGATCATTTTCAGTTTCCTTCCAATGGACAGTAAACCACACATTGAAGAACGTGAGAGCTGAAGGAAAACAAGACCAACAATGGTTGTATCTCTCTGGGTAGTTTTTCTGTGAGGACTGAAACAACACTGTGGGCAAATGCAGTGCTTCCAAAAGTCACTGTTTGTGGAGGGCTGCAGGGACACGAAGAAAGAACATAGGCACCTTTTAGGTCCATTTGTAAGACTGTATATGACTACAAGAAGTGGTACACCATTGTAATACAGGGTTTAGAGCTCTGAAGGATTCTATAACCTGGGTTTTTCTGTCTTACTAGAATGTTCAGAAAGGCATAATTTTTTCACTTTTTACCTGTTCTAAGCAGAATGAAGCTCCAGCTTGTTACCTTGGAGCTTGTAGAGGTAAGACTCGCACATATAATTGCAAGGCAAAACTGAGACATTTCTGAGATTTACAGTTCAGCACTTAGTGAATCAATACAGATTTTTTTTTTTTTTTTTTTTTTTCAGAGGAAGGTGAGAGGGGCTTCATTTTTTTGAATGTTTTAGTGTGCCCCAACCTGCTTGGGGAAAAAAAGCTAAAATCTGGAACACTATAAATGCTTTATTGGTCCATTTGCAGGAGGCTGAAGCATCAAGTACGTTCTGTTTAGTTGCAAGTCATGTGGTTCATACTTCTCAGGAATGGTTTTTAATGTGTTTTACCCACCAACAAAAAGCTGATAAGCAGGGCATCAACTACGGAGTTAGAGTAAATGCTTCCTAAGTTGCAAGGGCATGAGGAATAGTAAGAGAAGGTGGGAGTGAAACGCTTTACTATAAGAGTGTCTGTGTATATGCTTACTGACTTACCTGCTAACTCCCTAAGGTGGTGCCTGGTCGTCTTGTTGAAAAAGCAAGTTTGTGATTGCAGGGTCTCTTGGGGCATCATTTGTTCTGATGAAGTAAAAATGCTTTGAACATCAGGTACAGACAAAGGGAAATTAACTCACATCTCTAGTCATGATGAAACTTGTATTTGAGTTTGTAAAATGTGAACAACTGTCCCTTTGTGGCATGTAAAGAAAAGGAGACTTACACCCCCATTCTGTGTTTAGAGATGACCAAACTTGTGCTGACCTTTTGTGGATTCTT
>JBCJKH010033040.1:0-16610 GCA_039877255.1 Loriculus beryllinus
GCTTTCCTCGTGTGGGATTTTTTTCGGCTTTTTGTACCAACCCTCTAGAAAGGGATTAAAAAACAACTGTGAGTGTTAGTCCTTCCCATTTGTATCTTGACATCAATTTCTGGAACAGTTTCAGGATAGGCAGTGGACAGGATCAGTGGGCAGGGTCCTGGTGGACAGAAAAGTCCTGAGATTCTTTTCCTCAGTAGTTATGGTGGATTAAAGATACAAAATTCTCATGACCATTATAATGCTGTGGGAAAAGCAGAATTATTTTTCAGGCTTCTGAATTTGAGTTGATCGACCAGTGAGGATTTTGTTTAATACTAGCTACAAAAGAACAGGGAGGGGAGGATTTTCTGAAGGCATTGCTTGGCACTGTTTTCCTTGTGAATGTTTTTAATCTACTTCCTTCTGACAGCTCCTCAGATCAGATCTGACGCTGCCATCTTCATACACCTCAGGTATCACCTTATGCCACACAAAGTGGTCTGAAACAAATTTTGCAAGTTTACTTTGAGTATTGATTGCAGAATCGGGCCTTTTGAAATTGAATTTAATATTCCCCTAATTCTGAAATACGGCCTTACAGAAAAAAAAAAGGAAAATATTTATTATTGACTATTCATCATAAAACCCCTTTGCTCATCACTTCACTGGCTTTGACATTATACTAATTAGCAAATCCCATTGCAGGTTCAACGCGTAGTTGAATGGCAACAATTCTACTGACTTCAGTTAAAGAATTATCAGACTTATTTTCTGATGTGGAGAAAAAAAATATACAAGACAGTTTTGGAAACTGCTACCAATTAGATGCTGTGATCATTTTAAAGCTTTTATCTTCTCATCTTAAAATAAAAACCCTTTCACAAAATAGGTATAAAATAGATTCAGAAGACTGCTACAGACTCCTGTCTCAACTTTTAATTACTCATAAGATGTTAATAACACCTGATTTGCCAAAATAGTTGTCCGAAACCTTGGATTCTATTTTTAGGAATAGAACACCAGTCTTAAAGAAGCACTATCATTATTTTAAGGCATACAGATCTGGGCAGAAATAATTGTTTTCACTTCTGTCTTCAGCAATGTAAGCTATGTACTAATTAATGAGTTAGATTCGTGCTGAATAGTGATTGACACCAGAGACAAGTCAGTACTTGACATCTTAATGGATAAAATTCTCATTAGGCATCTATAACTTGACAGGTCTATCTAAGCTCCCCTGCAAAGATTACAGGGCTGAAGAATTACTAAAATATGCAGTCCACCTTGTTCCAGGTTGGGTTAATTAAAGCTCATTGTAAAACAATGCTATTTCTTTCGACAGCTATGCAGAGACACAGTGAATACACCTGGGTTCTTTTCTGCCAGGGTCCAAGTTTTCTGCTCAGCACTTTTCAGCAGTCATAATTCACACAGGGTTCCCAGTGAGGTGCAAGATTTCCAGCCTTTTTGTGCTTTGCCAGTCCTTTAGAAAAACAAGGTGGAGGTAGCTGCAACAGCATTTCTTGCTGTCCTGTCTTAAAAATGAAAAGAGGATTTAATCTGTGATTTTTTTTTTATTAAAATTCCAGCACATTCTTTGCACTTGCAGTTTGAGTCCTGCAGAGTTGTTATTTGTGAACCTTATGTTGAGCTGAGCTGGACTGAATGGTAAACTCTCAGTAGCAGCATTTTAGGATAAATAGAAAGAGGACCTGGTGAGATAGAATGATATGTGCTGTAGTATCAGCTGAGAATATAAAGAGTTGTTCTTCAAAAAGTTATGAATAAAGTAGAAAGGAAATGGATTTTGCAGAAATAGCCATTGACCTTCTTTCTCCTTTCTACCTTGCAGTTTAATGAGTCAGTTATGAATCATCTGAACACTGTAGTACTGAGCTCGTACTTTACCATCATTTTTTTGCTCTATGCGTATTTCTTATATATTCAGTCCCTAATTTTAGCATTGATTTTACTCATGATTTTATAGTCTGCATGAATTTATTCTTTTTCTCATAAGAAAAGCAGTAAATAATCCTCCTAAGTGCAGTTTGACTTTACATGTAGGTACAAAACCACGTTAATATTCTTCTGTTGTACTTGTGTGAAATGCTTACTCAAAAGAATTTCATCTTTGCTATGAGCTAGTTGGTCTATTTAAGGTGAATTGACTACAACCACTCCAAAACAATGTATTAGTACCATCAAAGTATTTAAAGATAGATATAAGAAACTGTATTTTTAACTTTATCTTTATGTAACGTTTTTAATTCCTACCTTGGTGAACGTCTAGATTTTCTGGGTGTGTACATGGATGCAGGAAGATTTACTGGTTTTTAGAGACCAAGAAATACACCCCAAAAGTCTTCCCCCCTCTTCTTTATAAGCTGACAATGCATTGAAGTGTACCCTGTACTCTGAGATATGTGGGAAAAACAGATCTATGAAACATGCAGAATAAGTTGTGGAAGCTGTCACTCTGGTTCATCAATCATCCTTCTGACATATTCAACAATCTCTACATTACAGGAAAGCCCTCAGTGTCCCGTGTTGCTTCGGTAATGTGAAAATAATTCAGTCCAAAAAGAGAAATTAGTTGTGTATTTTCCACATTTAGAGTCAGAGTGCAAGCAAGGAAAATGACTGAGCTGGTCTGAGAACAGCCATTTTCATTTTTTAAAACAGGCTCCCTGAAGGCAGGAGTAATGTGGATCCTCTGGTGAACAAAATTGACCAAAGTTCTATAGATGCTTTAGACCAGAAGCCATGACTGTCTTGGGATAAACTACAGATATAGTGCTGAGAAGGCTTGTTTGGAACAAACAGAAATTTTAAGCTACAGTTTGATGATTACTTCACTGATTGATCCTGACATTCGTTTTAGAAAAATGTTTTGATTAGACCAGCTGAAAGAGCCATGCTTATTGTTTTATTGTGATATCATTCCAGAAGTCCCCTTTGTTCTTCCATTAATTATGTGAAAACACAACTCTCACAGCACTGGAAGAGGAGGGAATTTAATGATGCTGAGACTGCCTTGGTCATTGGATTGCTGATTTTTTGTTGTAGTATGCATGCTGTGTTGTGTTTTCTTGTCAGCCTCACAATTTGATCAAGCTCTCCTTTTATTCACATATATTCCTTGATTGTTGACATTTAAGCAGAGTTTTAATTTAATTTTTTATCAGTGGCTCTATCAGTTTTGGTATTTTACATTAGGAATTCAGTTTTACGTTTTAAATTCCTAGTTGCTAAGACCTGACAGAGAGCTTTCTTTAATTATACTCTTACAGACTATTAGTTTTACAGTAGCAATAATCTTGGTGAAATTGATTTATTACAGCAATTATGGCCAATTTCAGGTTTGCTACCAAGTCAACTGCTGTTAGCATGCCTTTGTAACTGTTTCACCAAGTCCTTAATTATAAATAATAATTATAAAGTAGAGCATGCTTCAATGTTGATAAAGAGTGATTATATTCAAATATTGTATGTTCAATGTGAGGGCAGTTAGGGTTAGTTGAGCACTGCATGATCATTCAATTGACCTTTATGACTTGTCAATGAAGTAAGAAGATAAATATATTTTTTAGATACCTTGAAAAGCATAACTCTCACTATTAACTCTGACAAAGTCCCTCTAGGCAAAGATCAGAAATTTTATGGAATCATAGAATATACAGTTGGAAAGGACCTCAAAAAACATATCGTCCATCCTTTCTTGGCAAAAACACACTCTAGGCAAGGTGTCTCAACACCCCACCCAGCTGAATCTTCAAAGTGTCTAATGTTGGAAACCCACCACTTCCCTGGGGAGATTATTTCAGTGGCTGATTGTTCCCATTGTAAAAAATTTTCTTCTTGTGTCCAACTAGAATCTCTCTGGGAGTAACTTGTACCTGTTACCCCTCATCTTTTCCATGTGACTCCTAGTAAAAAGGAGTCTCCGTCTTCTTTGTAGCCACCCTTTAAATAGTAGAACATGATGATAAGGTCTCTCCTCAGCCTTCTTTTCTCAGGACTGAACAAGCCCAGATCTCTCTGCCTTTCCTCACACAGTATACTTCCCAGTCCTTTGTGGCTCTTCTCTGAACCCTTTCCAGCCTGTCCACATCTTGTGTAGTAGGGACGAAATTAGACACAGTATTCCAGATGTGGCCTGACAAGTACTGAATGGGATAATGCCATCTTTATCTCTGCTGGTGATGCCCTAATTGATGTAACCCAGCATCCTGTCGACTTTCTTTGCTACAGTTGCATACTGTTCACTCATATTGAGTGACCCCCATGTCCCTTTCCATGGAGCTGCTCCTCAGCAAGCAGATCCCAGACTGTGCTGCACCCCTGGATTATGTTTACCCAGGTGCAAGACCTTACACCTGAGGGACCCCACTGGTGACAGGCCACCATCTGGAAAAGGAGCTATTCATCATCATCCTCTGAGTGCGACTGGTCAGCCATTTTCACACCTACTACACAGACACTTGTCTAGATTGTGAGGTATCAATTTTTCTGGGAGGAGGCTGTGGGAAACTGTACTGAAAGCCTTGGAGAAATCTGAGTAGACAATGTCCACCCCTGGCCCTGCATCAACTGAGCAGGTTATTTTGTGATAGAAAGTGATTAGGTTTGTCAAGCAGGATTTCCCCTTGGTGAATCATATTTTCCCCCTCATAAGAGTCTACATGCATTCTAATATTTTTTCCCCATGTTTCTGTAAAATATTAGGTCATCTGTAGGCAGACATAGAGCATGGAGTAGAATAGTCCAGCTCTCCCTGACCTGAGATTACAAGCCTTGTATATGGCCATACCTGATGAAGTGACATATTTTCACAGAAGTGACATATTTTCACTTTAGAAAAGTTCACGTTTTTCTCTGTATTATATGGTTTTGTTCCACTGCTGTGATCACCTGAGTATGTCATTGCAACAAAACTACTGTAAATTCAAGTATAAATGGTGCTTGGTCATCTCCTATCCTCTGCCCATAGAGTGCAACTGCTAAATCTTCTGAGAAAAGCAAGACTTCAGTTTAATTATGCTTTGTGATTTGAATATAGAGAATTTATTTGCTTAGCAAGAGGTCTGGCTGAATGATCCCTGTGAGATGTAATCTCTATGAATCTATGAAAAGATCTTACTGTGTTTTCTTCAGTAGCACCAGCTGCCCTTCCTATGCTGAGCTCCCATCAAAGTAAAGATGAAAAGGGAGGGAAGGAAGTGAGTGAGAGAAGTACCTGCATTTCATCCTTCCCTTTTACCTTCGACAGGGTCTGGATGGAGGAAAAAGTACAACTATCCGTCACAGCTTATGTTTGTTGTCTTCCTTCAATTATTTTAGTAATTACTCTACTAATGTTCAGTGAGCCTGAGAAAAGTCATTGTCCTGTTATCCTGCAGAGAGACATAATAAACCAGAATTCTCAGACCAAACACTTTACAGTCCAAAATGTCAGAAATCAGAGAGCAAAAAGGCATTACAACTTCCCCAAGAAGCTGGAGAAATGAGAGAATGAGGACTGGATTTTTGAACATATTTTAGTGTTTATACATTGGAATACTGGTGGGCTAAATATACATAAAAATACAAGCCTTAGAGACATAATTTCTCCAATTACTGTAAATTAATTGCAATTATACTTTAAAATATTACCAGCAATTTAAAAAGGCTTTTAGATGAAAAAAAATTAAAGCAAAGGTTTATATTAATAAAACTTAATGATTCTGTGCACTAGTTGTTAATTGGGCAACCTTCAACAGGAAGGATTTTTGCGTATAGGCCATTCATATGAGCTTCATAAATGCAAGGCAGCAGAACGGTAGAAACTTGATGAGGTGTTCCTTTGTCTCAGGTTTGCTAAGCGGAAAAAGAACGTTCAATAATGGCTCACAACAGTGGTTCTATGGCCAGCATACCTAGAGAGAAAAGGACTGTTTCGAGTTCTTGTCAGGCAAGATTAATTCAAGCTAAATGAAATAAGAAAGATTACAGCTTTCCAAAGTAGTTACAATTAAACCTGGCTAGCACCAGATGTCACCAGTTAAAGGGAACACAGAGTGAGTGTGCCCAGTTCCTTGAAATACTGCGGGGACATTTAATAACAAAACTTCCTTTTCCATAAATTGTAGGCTTCATCAAGGCTAGGCACCAACTCGATAGGGTTTTGGTTGTCTTAATTTCATGACTCAACAAAGGAAAGTGTTCAGTTGCTGAAACAGAATGTAGAAACATAAAAGATACCACAAGACCAGGGCTGTAAATTGAGTTCCCACAGTTTTTCTGTGACTATCTAGGGGAACCAAAAAACTGTAGGTACTATCCAAATCATTATTAAAATTCCACAGACACATGGAACCTTTTTCATGCAAATGTACAGAGCTGCCCCATCTCCTCAGTCTAACACCTAGCTCAGTGCTACAGCTGGCAGAATTCCGTTCACCTACTTAGACCTTCTAAGATCTGTGGGCAAGGACACAGATATATCTCACATCTCAACATAATGAGAGAAAAATCTAACGTGTGCTGGTAAGGCTGAGTTTCTCAAGGAGACCAACCTGTTTTAAAACACAGAAAATTCTTGCACAAGAAGTGGAAATCCTCTATCTTGAGTCTAGACTAATATGAATTTCTATCTTCTATCAAGACGTCCATGTGAATATCTGCTGTTGTGGACAGGACAAGTTTTATATCAGGTTGTTTACTCAGTTTTAAAGATGATTGCAAGGAAATGGTTAATCACTGCTGTAATCTCAGTTCATTTCAGCACAATCCATAGAAAAAAACTTGTGAGGGGGGCAGTTTACTTTATTCCTGACACAAAGCCCTCTTCTGTATATTATGTTTCAACTTGTCAAGCGGGTAGGGAGTCAATACAAATGCAAGCTTGTATCTGTCTGCATTTCTTATATCAGTCTTTATATAGGCTCTTGGTTTCTTTAGTTGCTGCTGTTCTTTATATTTTTAGCATACCTTTTGTATTTGTATGCAGCAACCATGCTAAATGAAGATTTATGCATACAAAGAGTGATTGAAAACACCACAAGAAAAAAGCCTGAAGAAATAGATATAATAAATGGCTTCTTGATCTTTACGGCTTTGTGTTGCAATCATTTAAGCTCATATAATTCATTTTATTAAGTCCAGTGTTTTCACTATGATTACAGGTGTGAACAACATTAACCACATTTATATTAATCGCAGGACTAAGGCTGAGATCTAGAAATGACACAACTGTGTTAGCATCTGTCATTGCTCACAGAAAAAATGTATGTGTAAGGCATTCAGCCATGTTGTGTGCCCTGGCCAAAATATCTTGAGGTCCAGCTGGCAGCTTTTTTTGATGAAGTAAAAAAGCTGCTGGGTGGCATAAATGTATCAATCAGACACATGTCAACATTAGGCTTTATTGGGTCTCCAACTAAAGCATGAGAAAATGCTTCTTTGCTATCTGCTTCCTTATGATTAGAGACATTTTAAAACACTTCTTAGCATCATATCCAGCAGACCTCTTCATAAAAAGAGCTGAATAATATGTTCATCAATGACAACATGGGGCTTTCTTTAATACAAAAATAATGAAAAAACCTGTCATAGCTGCATGTGTAAGAAGATTTTGCTGGCCATATTCTGTAACAGGTAAATCTGAATTGGTTTATTGTAGTCTGAAAGGGAAAAAAAGATGAATTTGGGAAATGTGAAGAAGTATCCTGTTCATGTGCTCCTGAGCCCTTCATCTTTCAGCCTATAGCTGAAAAGTCTAAAAAATTCATCAGCTGCAGCCTTCATGTAAGCAGGCAGAAAGTAGATGTTCTCAGTCAGCCAGATCTTAAGGCTTTAGAGATAAAGACCAGTACATTGAATTAAAACCAGGCTCCAATGGATGGCCAATGTACAATTTATAGATTAGTATAATGTTTTTCATCTCTCTGCTCTGGCAGACCACTGCATTTTGAATCAGCTAGTTTCCAGGCAGCCTGCAAGCTCAGTCCTAGCAGGCATCACTGCCTCCTGTGACAAAGATGTCACCATCAATCCCAGAATGCATTCTTCCATCTTAGGAAAAAGGCTGCAGTCTTTTAGCCTGCCCAAATGGTAAAAAGCATTTCTGGCTACAGTTGCTATTGGAATACAGGAGCGAAAAGGAATCAAATCACCTTGAAAATTAGACCACTAAAGAGACATAAAATGTTCTGAAGCTTGAAATATCACCCAGTGGTGTTAAATTTCACAACTGTGCTGTTATTTTAATATCTGAATGACAGACTATTTCTCAAATATCAAGAAGTATTGTAAAGAGCAGCAGCAGCATCTTACTGTGAAGATGGCATTCACTGTATTTGTGTGGAAAGTAACAAGACTTCTATAAAAGGACAACTACATGGAATAGGACAAAAAGGGTTTTTTTTGGTTTTTGTTTGTTTGTTTGTGTTTGGTTTTTTCTGGGAAGAAAATTGCACAGATGTAGGTATTCTTCTATTTCTTGGTTTTGCCTAATTAGCTACCACAGCTCAGTATTGAAGGCAGACACCGTCTAATGATTTAGTTACTACTCTCCCAGATTCAAGAAGATATTGAGTAACCTGACTTCTCCAGGGTTTTTCTGTGCTCCTTTGTAGGTTTGGATCTAGACTGCTCTGCAAGTAACTTAGGTTTAGTTTCCAGGAAAACACACCAAGATGCTGGAGACAAATAGAGCTTCTGTCCTGGCGTTTAGTGGAACTCAGGATAGATATCTGTGTGTCTTGGACATCAAAGAATGAAACACTGCAATTAAAGAAAAGGATTTCCAGAAACCAGTGTGCTGAAGAAGAAACACTGACATTGCCAGTCAGGCACGCTCAGGAACAAGCAAGTTCCTCTGAACTGGGCAAGTTCCCTCTGAAAGGAGGTAACAATGCTGTTGCTGCTGAAGCACCACCTGCTCAAGTCCTTTCTTGGAAGGGGAAAAGCCCATTTTCATAAGAAATTGGGATCCTTCCCATAATATCATCTTTCACAGGGATTAAAGTGTGTCACAGGAAAGCAAGAGACCCCCTTTCAAACCTTCCAAACTTTACATTACAATTCAGTCCTAGTCCTACCTTGTATTCTGAGACCAGATTATCTCCAGCTGAAGCTATCCCAGTCTGTATAAATAATGAATTACTCTATCAGTAGTCCACTCTGTGTGTTGTCTAAGATACTAAACTAGGGACACTCAGATTCCAAGTCACACTCTTCATGAATCTTTGGTTCTTACAAATTTTTTCTTTCCACAGAGAGCTCTGCAGAGGGAATTCAAAATCTGGGGAGAGGGTGCATTCATTGGTAAAAGAGCCTATACTGTCCTCCCTAATAACCGTGAAGGTTATCAACAAAGGAGTATGGATTCAGGTAGTTGTGTAGTTTCTGGAAAGCAAGCCTAAGGAGCCAGATCTTATATCACTTTACAGGGGCAGCTGTGAACACTAGCAATATTATGCCAGCACTGAGGGAAATGCAGTGCCAGTGAAGAGAGGGCACGGGTTCCACTCAGTGACTGTTGGGTTGGGATTTTTTTAGGAACTCTGATTCACAAATCATGTTTATGTTCTTAACTCATTGCTGAAATTCAAGCTGATTCCAGGGAGTTTCTGAAGTTCCTTGCTGTTGAGATGCCTCAGCAAATATCAGAGTTCTAGTTCCTCTGTAGAGGATGAGAGGCACAGCTGCTCCCAGGAGTGAAGAACATCACAGGGAATGTAAAGCAGCTTCTTGGCCAACAGCAACCAAGAATTGGTACAGCTACTTCTGTTCTCTCAGAGAAATACCCTAATAGAAGAAATTATTTGACTTTTCCAAAACAGAGCATTTACAGAAATATGTGCCTGTGGCAAATTTTTAAAATCCGATGCATTTGGTTCCTAAGCTATATTTTTGCTAGAGTCAGGATTTCCCAGATATGGAAATTAGGCATTCTAAACAGCTGTGCAGGCTGGAGTCTGTCCACTTTTATATTATGAGGAGTTTCTTTTTCCAGTGGTGTCAAAGAGTCAAGCACACAACTGTTACAACCCACATAGGGCAAGGTAAAGTTTTTGCATTATGCTAGAGGACCTGAGCTCCTAGAGTCTGTCAAAGAGTTTTCAGTTACCGTTATGGACTCGCAGAACTGCAGCTTTGTCAGTATTTTGAGCAAAAAAAAGTGCTGAGCAAGAAATAAGAGGGAAAACCTTGAGGTAAGTTTGTGAGCACTATTTGTCCTTTTCAATCACAGCCATAGCGGTATTGCACTTTGAAACCTTTAAACATTAACTAAGAATAAAGAACATTTTCTGCTGCCTGGGGGACTCATGTTACAAAATCAAGGTCTCTTAGCAGTTGAGAGCATTATCCTGATTCTCTCTTTTATCTGTCTCTGGTTTGCCAGGCACAATATTACCACATGCAAACTCCAAGTCTCAGTAGTGGGTGAATTGCCTCTCCCTTGAATACTGGGCATTCTTGATGTGCTTGCACTTGGCTTTTTGTCCTATTCTGAGAGTTATGAACAGATCACATAGAAATTTATAAAAGCCAGAAAAAAAATTGCTGTCTTGGATTGCCAGACAGCAACAAGGACAGGCTGCTTCTAAGAGAGAGGAAGCCAGGAGCTGAGGGTGATCCCAGTCCAGACAGTGCCCTCACTGACCAGGGCATGCTCTTACAGTACCTGAGCACCGAAAGTAGAGGTGAATGCTGGAAACACAGTCCATCCACAGCCCCATCCAGAGAGCTCCATCAAGAGCAGCAGGAGAAAGGGCTGCAGATGGAACTGTACGCATGGCAGCAACACATGTCTGAGGGGTCCATGTGTGAGACAGAACTGGTGACAGACACCACTGCAGCATAGCTCAGTCAGGGCCTGGGGGCTCAGGTCTGTGAGCAAAGGATAAGGGTGGGAGTTCCAGGTGAGGCTGGTCAGCATCATTAAAGTCTACTGGTGCTCTCAGGGCTCTGACATCAACATTTTATTATGTTCGATAGAGGCCCAGTTCTATATATTTATTTCTGCCCTTGTATTTGCTTATTGCCTCTGTCCTACCAGAAACTTCCTTCTTCTGAGTTTCTTCCAAATGGTCACAATGAAAGTTTTACCGACGTATTTTTTGATCATTAAAAATTTCCAAAAAGTTTGCACCTTTTGAACATTTCTGAACATTGGATTCCCTCAGTAGGACCACAGAAACACAGCTTTCAAATGCAGGGCAAAGTGAATAAAATTAAATAGAGCAGAAAAATAGATACATTGTGAAAATACAACTGATTGTACAGCTCCATGAAGTCCCGCTAGATACTATTGAAAATTCCATCTATGAGCAGGTATAATCTATCTGTTCACAGAATGCAATTAATATCCGTTTGTGTAAAATTTTAAATAAACATGTATTTAATGGGCAATTTCTTAAATACACAACATATTTCAGTTTCATCTAATTAAAAGCCTGCAACTCTTTAAATTATGTTTCTCTGCATTTTAAATTGAAAACCAAATTCAGCCTACAAGAGGCCACAAAAGCTCTGATTAAAAACCCTAAGTGAATGATGAGTGAAAAAAATGATAATGCATAGAAGGAGAAATATATTGGACCGGGAGGTAGATACTGTTCAAGGACTGTGACTTTTTATTATTTTGGGGCACTTTTTCCTAAACCTGCTGTAGCTGTTTTCTTCCTTGAGCTTACAAAAATAAAAACTTGACTTTGATTTATGTCTCATTCGTATAAGATAGCTAGGAAACAGTAAAGAAATTAATACCTAGGAATGTAGCAACCCTTAAAACTGGGGCAATAGCAGGCAGAAAGTTCATGGTCTGATGAGGATCCATTCTTTATATTAAACATGTAAATGTAGAATAGATACTATCCATGCTCCATGAAAACACTAGTGACTTTGTAGGGCACTTAATATATCACAAAGGCAGATGGAGGAACCCATTTATGAAAGGCTAAATTAACCTTGCAAGCCCAGTTCAACAAATGCAGCTTGCTTTAAATTAAAACATAATGCTCTGAGTTTTACAGTGCATTATACAGTAATAGTGAAACTGAGCAACAGGACAGCACAGTTCATCCTGGCTTCCCATGCTGAATCCATTTGATTCTTTCCATGATGAATCCACCCATTTGATTCAAATGCTGCCAATTCACATAGCAGCAGGCATAAATTATTACATTTGAACTCCCAAGCATCATGCAGTTAAAAAAAAAAAAAAAAAGGAGAAAAGAGAATAAATTAAATGCAAGAATGTAAGAATTTTATAAACATTTCTCAAAATTTCAATCTTATGTGAAGTGGGGAATCTGAAATTTAGCTTGCAGTCATTGTGGTTTAGACGCCATGTAAACGGGCAGCAGCTAGCAGATCAACCCCTAGCAGGACAGGTATGTGCATGGAACATAGTCCTTTCTGGATTTCCTCACTGCTCTACAATGGAAGGGATGCTGTGGAGCTTTGAGGTGGAGCTTCCTCACAGAAATCAGGCAACAGCTGACTCCAGTGCAGGCTGCATTCAGCCTCCGCAAAACCAATAAGCTCGGTTTCAGTGCCAGCACTGAAGAAAACTTACATTCTCTCCCATCTCTTCCATCTGCCCATACTGTATGCACATTCTGTATGTACATCCTCTGCCCATGATTCACACAGGCATGGGACACAATTAGTATTAGCAGTGCATCCATTTTGTTTCTCACCCTTCTACTTATTTATGAAGAGGAAGGAGAGAAGATTTTGCTCTCTAATTTGTTATTCGAAGACCTCAGAGGTGTTCATGGACACAGTAGCAGAACTAAACAGAACCTCACATGGCTCTTTGTCACTTGTTATGCGTGTTCTCAGATATAACATGAGTACTAGCTAAGCTATCTCTATAAGGTTGAGAAAAACAAAAAGCAATGGTGCCATTCTTGGAATACAATTTTTTTGAGCCTATGTTAATTGCCTGTGGAGTGTATTTTCAATGGTTTTGTTTCACCACAGTTAACAGGTATGTCCCCAAACACCCAGGCCTCAAGCAACCTGTACCGGAGGCTTCTGTTTATTATGGGCAGTCGTGAAAAGGGGTAAAAGTGGAAAATCCACATGAACTTTCCAAGTGGAATTGAGTGGTATACATACATCCTCAAACTTCTCCCTCTTTTTCCGTACTGGGCTTCAGCTGGTGAAATGAAGTCTGCTGCATTTACTTAAAAAGGCTTTATTGTTAGGCCATGTTTTCAAAATCACTGGCAAAGAACTTTCAGTCAAAACAACTTGTTTGGCTTTGAGTTCAAAGAAACATCTAGGCAATCTTAATCATAGAAATTCATGGCTTTATTGTTGCCACCTGAGTTAGCTAAGAACAGCTCAAAGAGCCTTATGAAAATATATCAAGAAGCCATTCAAAGCAAGAAAAAGCACAAACTATTCCAGCATCTTCCAAAAAGTAATTTTCAGGTTTTCTGAAGACCCTGAAAATGGAGCTGTAGACTGTAAGTGCTTTTTCATCCATGCCTACATATTGCCACAACTATGAGTCTGAAATACTCTAAGCTCTTCAAAATCAAATCTATTAATTTATGTCTTCATAGTGTGTAAGACAATTATAATTCTTTTTTCTTTTCTAGGAAATTACGAAATACTTACAGAGTCTCAAGCCAGTAAGATCCTTCACCAAAGTTCTTCAGATAATTGGGGTATTTTTCATCTTCTTTACAGTACTCACAAAGCTATTCATCTCAGAAGAAAAGTAATGCTATTTAAAACAAGCGTATCTTGAAACAACAGCGCATCCTTACTGACCCTTTTCTGACAGTTCCGGGACATCAGACACTAAAATGTAAGCTCCTATAGGTGTGGGGCACTGTGAAATCCTAGATTCTATTTGGTTTCCAAATGTGTAAGTACAAAATAACAGGGAAAATTGTTAAGACTTTTCCCTGTATTTTCTATACTGTTTCATCAGCAAATTCAAAACAAGGCAATTTTTATCTTATTTTGACAGGATAAAATGCTGTATCTTGCAATTGTTGTATCTAAATAGTTTTCTGTTACACTCAAACTTATAGCAGTAGCATGATGTATGTTTATTCTTTTTATCAACATGCCTATTACTACAGGAGAGGATTATCAAATATATTTAGGATTTTACTGCATCAAAGCCTTAATCCTTTGCAATGCCACTATTTTCTGCATAGGACAGGTAAAACCAACAGCTAAGCCTGTTCAGAGTAAATTTCCTGGGAATTAGACAGTAAATGTTCTCTGGATGCTGAGAAGAAGCAAGTGGGAAATACAAGAAAAGCCTTTCCCAGAAAGGCCAATGATACTAAGAAAGAAGCCATTAGCTAATCAAAGCTGATATGCATATTTAAGCAAATTTTATATTTTTCACTTACATGATTTCAAAGTGGACTTCACAGATGACTTCATCATCTATGAAGAAAGAATGAGTCTGGTCTGGGTTTTTCTGTAGGATGGATTTTCTCTTTCTGTTACAGTGAATAGTTCTCAAAAGCAGCATTAACAAATAAAATAAAAATGGGAAAACATGCTATAAGCCATTTAATTATGCCAGACCTTCTATCTACCATAATTTTGATAATGCAGCATTTAAAAATCGCTGACATCAGTAATGAGAGAGAAAGAACAAAAAGGTATAACTCCCTTAGAAATACTTGCTTGGAAATTTGGAGCACCATAAGATCTATAGCAAGCCAGAAAAGAGAGAAGAGCAGCGGGTGCATGCACACTTGTGAGAAAATGCTTTGGCTTTCAACCAGTTTCTTCACTTCTCAGAACCCATTGTTATTGATGAAAACCAGCCATGTATAATACTGCACCTACAATCAATGTGGGCATTCTGGCCTTTTTTCTCCCAATATTGGTATGGCATGCATTGGGTGATGATTTTCGAAGACGGTGAAAAGTTTATCAGTGAGCCAGGAAGATTCCATTCTTTGCCACAGTGGACAGGATGAAACACTACCGGTCTATTATTCTAAATGTATATGAAATTAATGTCATCTTCCAGTCTGCATTATCTGTTTATTATATATTAGTAGTAAATAGCAATAATAACCATAAAGCTTTAAACCTCCAGAATTTGTGCACAGCTTAAATCAAAATGGGTTCTCTAAATGTAAGATTTATAAAGTAAGCATTTCCTTAGTTTATTGGCTCCATTTATTTATTTACTCTATTTTATATTAATGGTGATGATAACCACTCAACAGCATGAAATGATAGATTTCAAAGAGCAATGGTATTTAAAAAGCTCTTGAGACCACCTCATTGATTTGTCAACTTTATCTCTAAATGAAGGCTATTCCATAATACAAAGACTGGAAGCATGCTCAGGCCTAAAATGGCCTTGGTGGTTTGGGCATTAATGGGTGGCCAGATACTCATCTTTCCATGGCTCAGTTGGGTACCCATTCACTGCAACCTGGGAAAGGCGGAGCTAAATGGCAAGGAACAGAGAAAGGGTGGAAGGGTTAGTTGAGCATGTATTCCAGTGAGTGCTTTATTCACAGGTGGTGAGGTAGAAATTGAAGCAAAAGATGAAAGAGTTAGGCTCTGTAGCTCCTTCTTCCTGGTTTCCTCTGCAGTAACAGGGAAGGCATTTCAGAGAAGACTCAGACAATGACAAGTTGATTCAGTTACAACTGTAAGTAGAAGGTGCAGTCCCTGCAAAGTGATTATAACCATTCCTACAAAGTGATTATGACCATTCCTGCAAAAAAACCTGAAACCCAAATCCTTGGTTCAGCTGCAAGTTATTTTTTCTCCTTCCTAGTGGCTGGTGCAGTGCTGTGTTTAGCCTGATAATAATGCTGATAACACACTAATGTTTTAGTTGTTTCTAAGTAATGCTTACCGTGATCAAGGACTTTTCAGTCTCCCATGCTCTGCCAGGGAGGAAGGGCACAAGAAGCTTGGAGGAAGCAGAGACAGGACACCTGAACCCAAACTAGCCAAAGAGGTATTCCGTACCACAGCACGTCATGCCAAATATATGAGCTGGGGAAGTTACCCAAAAGGCCCAGATTGCTGATTGGGTAGGGCTGGATATCAGTTGGTGAATGGTGAGCAATTGTATTGTGCATTACTTATGTTTGGTTTTGTGGGTGGCTTCTTTTTTTGGTTTTTTTTTTTTTTTTTTTTTATTTTCCCCTTTTAGTTTTATGTTCTCTCCCCTTGTAATTTCCTTATCACTATTTTTATTGGTGGTAGCAGTAGGAGTTTTATATTGCACCTTAGTTACTGGACTGTTTTTATCTCAACCTGTGAGGTTTAAATTCTTTTAATTCTCCTCCCTATCTCTTTGGGAGAGGAGGGGAAAAAGGAAAGGAGTGAGTGAGTGGCTGCATGGTTCTGAGTTACTGACTGGGCTTAAACTATGACAAATGGAAAGAGGCCTCTTGCAAAAGGGAAGGCTGAAGTCAAAATGCAGCAGGATAATTTTTATTTGGTGATCTTGCTTTCACTTACTGTTTCTATAGTCCGTATAGCATGATAAAACAATCTGCCTGCTTGACTTTGTCTATAGACATTCTTAGCCTTAGTATACAAGCAAAGTCATAGAATCATAGAATAGTTAGGGTTGGAAAGGACCTTAAGATCATCTAGTTCCAACCTCCCTGCCATAAGCAGGG
>JBCJKH010033044.1:10779-23384 GCA_039877255.1 Loriculus beryllinus
GGGGAAACAAGAAAAAAACCAGAAAAAGATGACCAAATGTGTAAATCATATGCATTACTAATGGACGTTGCAAAACAGCTAGCAAATGTTTCCAAAAGAAAGAGCAAACGAATTTTACATAGCCAAGTATTTTAAAAATATGCATTTTATGAGAATCTTAAAGGAAAAAACATGGCATTTTAGACTGCATTCTGCATACAAGATTTCCCTATCACAGATTGTGAATAATGTATGCATCCTTTCTTATCTCTTTCATATATAAAAAGTTTTGAAATATTAATTTTTATAGTTTAGAAAAATACAATTAATATTTTCATGAGCACATATTCAAGAAAAAGTACTGGCCTTCACATGAAAAAAATACATAAGAGCATAAACCAATACTTAGAAAATTATTTCTGTTCTTCATAGTTCCTTTTACCCTTGAAAAATTATTTTTTTAGTTGTATTATGCTAATTTTCTTACCATTGGAAAAAAAACTAACTAGACTTCATGTTATCTTTCATTTTTGCAGTGAAAAAAACCTACTTAAATAAAACCTACTTAAATAGGACATACTTCCTAAACCAAATGCCTTAACAAATAATTTTTAATTTCTCTGTCATGATTCTTACAACATTACATTGCCTGCTTCATGCTTTGTCTTATCAATCAAGTAGGATCAAATAAAAAATTATTAAAATAGAAATCTCTCAGTGACTTCAACATAAACTTGATCTGTCTCAAAAATTTTATTGCTCTTTGTATTTTCTTTTTCACATTGCAAGAAGTAATGGCTGTGTTCTAGCACATATAAGACAGAATTAATCAAAAGAGAAGGCATATGGGCAAATGTAAATTTACTCAGGCTTTATTTTTGACTTCTCATGTAGACCTCATATGGAGATCACAGACATATGCACACACATACATGTATATACTAGACTCCATGGGTATAATTTGGGAGTTATTTATTTAAAAAGTGATTCAACAGTACAGCAGGATACACACGTGAGGACACAATGGAAATTTTTGCTCAGGGACCTCTCTTGCCTCTATACATTGGAAGCTTATTTCTTCTAACTCAGCAGCCTGTCTACTCTGATTTTGTGTAAACCATGCAAAGACTTATCTTTTAGTACCTAGATATCTTAGGATTTTAGGCTATGAGAGCTGTACATTACAAGAATGAAAACATGACAAATGTATGCATATAAATGGTATAAATATAAATCTTAATATAAATACTCCAAAGAGCTACTATAAAACTGAGATCCTACTCTCCTACATTATAGTACTATTCTGCATAATTTCTTCCTCACCTTTGGACACTTGACTGTGTAAATCACTTCTACTCAGTAGCTCTTAAAAGCACTGGAAATTTAACTAAAATTTAGGGAAATAGAGGTGACTAAACATGCCAGCACTCACCCAGCATTGGGTAGTTTCACCATATCTATTTTTTATTAGACACGACCTGTACCTATGTTAGCAAGTAACATGAACCAGTAAGAGTATATATGTAGAATGAAGCAGCTGATGCTGAGGAACGGTGCCCACAATAAATGCACATCAGACCTTTTTTACTGTGGACAAGATCTCATCTGGTGCAATAGACTATGTGCCAATTCATGTAGTGCATCCTCTTTGCTTATTTTTACCCAGAAGTCATCTGCTTTGTATTCTTCAAGACTTCTCCCAGTGTGAACAAAAGTACAGTAAATCTGAATGATCAAGAGATTTGCCTCAAAAGTGTACTTTAGATCAGAATGAAAATTCTCATGGAGATTTGCCAGATACCAGCTAATGCACAAATGCCATGATTCTGAAACAGAAAGGTACAAAAATATTTAAGAATGACAATATCCACTTCTTTATTTTGGAAGAATCAAAAATAACTTTTTTATGAATGGTCCAGTTTACTTTTTGGACACACCAATAAATGGAAGTAAGCTTTAGTTTATGTTTGTATTGTAAACAAAGTCAATTTCTCTCTCTGTAAATATTCGCAACTCTCATCAGTTGCTTATAAAATCATGAACTAGAACTTGACAGGAAAAAAGGAAAAAAAAAAAAAATAATTTACTTTAAAATCCCTGAATCTGAAGATCATTTTTTGAAAAGGATTTGTGTTAATAAAGTCTGTCAAAATATGTGCGGTATTGGCAGCATTTAAATAAATGTCACAATCATCTTTCTTTGAAGGCACTGTTTTAAACCCTTGTTCATCCTGTCCTTTAGTTTATAACGCCCATGAATATTAAGACTATACATGGCTTTCAGCTATTCAAATACATGATCATGATATACTGTCAATGGCTTTGCAAAGTCCCTGCATAATTTTACCTATATTTATCTTTGTAACCCATTTTTTTCCTGCGCTTTGAGCTACATTACTGGAAAGTAATACTGAGGATAAAATACCGAAGTAAATACCTTCAGCATATTTATCTAACTCATAACATACCAACTGTCCACCATTAACAAACATGGCAATAAAGTCCACACAAATACACAGGATGACAGAATCTTTGATTCCTGCCTTGGAGATAATTGCCAGAGGAGTTGCAGGCTTTTTTTTCTCCCAAATAAGACCATTTTATATTTTTCCCAATAATAAAAAAATATAATGTATAATATATAAAATGTGACCAAATTCAGTACAAATTTTTCATTATGTTGTATAACCTATAGAAAAAGTAAATGCCAACAGGCTATTATTTTTTACAAATTTTTTACCACTGATACTTGGAGATAATTAAAGAAAATGAGCAGCCTTTCAGAATTATTTAATACACAGAGGAAGCTATTACTTCAGAATCAGTCTTTGGGACTGGGTTCCCCAAAGAAATATGTCAACAATCTATTCCAAAGAACACAAGTGAAAAAGCATGAAGAATAATGCAGAAAGATTATTACAAGTACCATACTTTTGATTGCCTGTTTTCTCTGCTATTTTAATGATTTTGTCATCTAGTCTGATGATCCATGAATACAGCAGGCTAGCAGGGAATTGACAGCATTGCCCTTTTCTCCCCTTCCATCTTTCCCTTGAGCTTACTTCACCTTGCAGTTACAAATTTGACATTATGAATGTCAAGACTAGGAAAGGACTTGGAAGCTAACTATTTAATCTAAAGAGCATTGCAGTGGCTGGATGCAGAGAAATTTAATCAGTAATCCTTTATTTCATTTCCAGGTAGGCAGATCTGCCCAGCTCTCTCAGTTACTGTGTTATTCACAATAGGCAGAACACCTTACTATTAAATTCTGACAATATCAAAATGTAGACTATTATTTATATTAAAAAAAACACATTAAAAATCAGAAAGATGGACTTTCTAGTCTCAAGGGCTTCATTATAATTTTGATAATTTCTCTGACAAGTAATTCAATCTTTCCTGTGCTTCAACTCCCTTCTTATGGAACTGAACTAATACTTTCTTGCCTCACATAGCCACTGCAAAGATAATCACTGCAACATTCTGATTCTTTAGTGAAGCCCATAAAAGCACCTCTCTGAATCTCAGTATTTTACAGAGATGGCAAATACTGTAGAAGATGGAACAATTCATTTTTATAGGATCAATTACAATTTCTTAAAACAAACAAAAAAAAGAAGTTCCTCCAAGCAAGAGAATAGGTTACATATTCTTTTTTAAGTGACAATATATCTAATTTTACTACTCTGTGTAATCAAATTATGCTACAGTTGCCTTATCTGGCAGAATTTTACATTCAGCTTGACATAGCTAAGTGCAATTCAGAACCAGGCCTTATAATAGCTTTCAGACATGGCAAATGAAGTATTGCAATGAACATGTCAAAATACCAAATAAAGTAAACCAATCTTCTTTGTATCCCACATGAATGAAGAACATTTTTGCTTCTGTCTTTTATTATACGAAAAAGCCAAAATTATTGTTTCTGGCATAGATAACAATTGTGTTATTGCCGTTTAACTTTCCGATAATACCTAATTAGTCTATCAGCATAGAATTTACTCAAAATAAGTACTTTTTTATATGCCACAGTAAAGCATACCTTTACTAAAAAGAAATTCTCGGTAAAAGTGGTGTTTCAAGTTTTCAGCATCTTTATTACAGTTCTTAAACTGCACAAATGCTGTCTGCCAGAATTCACTAGGCTGACAGAGGAATCTCCTGATTCTGCAAACACTCATTGACTTTTTCTTTTTTTCCTTTGACTCTACTACTGGCATAAGTTAGAATTAAGCTAGCAGCAGCTACCTGTTGTTGAGCTGATACAACTGGATTTGACAACCTGGAGCCATTAACTGGCTTATATAGCAGTGCTGAAAAGTCTTCTCAGATTCTAGAAGATATACATTGCACTAATAACTTCAATGAGATTTTTTTTCTTTGCTTGCATTTTGATAGGTTATGTTTCAGTTCCCATAATAAGAAAAAAATCCTATTGTTAGAGCAATTCAACTGCCCTGCACCACTTTTTAAATTGTAACCCTTCACTCACATATGCCGAAATACATATCTATAGGTTGATGGTTTTTGACAGTTACTCTTGTTAATTTTCCAAACATCTTGACACCCTGAAGAAAATATCTTTCGTTTCTGCATTACAAAACATTAAAAAACCTTCACTCTATTCAGAAGAGCAATTCTACATCAACACCAAGGTACGAGAGAAAAAAAGACTTGTAATCATTTGAGAGCCACAGCTTAGACGTGACTGCTGAAAACGAACATCACCAGGGAAATTTGAATAGAACAACCACTACTGAATGGCCTAGTGTCATTGCCAGAGACTACTACTCACTGCCATAGCCATAGGGAGAAAAGGCTTTAATAATTAGAACACATTTATTGACATTATCCTCTAAGATACTGGAACAGAAAATTCTCTGTCATCTTGCCTCACCTTAAGCTTCTTCAAAGGACAAGTGGAACTAAGTACCAGGAATGCACTTTTGAAGAGAAGAAAAATCAAAAGCCTGCTGCACACATTCCTGACAGGCCTAATTCTTATTCAACCAGCACAGAAAACATCTACTCTGCTTCAATTTATGTGCTATTCATTTTGTATATAAAGACTGTATGCAAACATATAAAGAACTCTGAAGGTTATTCAGTTTGAAAGACAAATGAGGACTTCTGCCACAGAAATAAAGCAGAAGGTATAACAAAAACTTCTTTTCATTTGCTTTTTGCTTTTCAGCTTAACAGGTAGGTAGACTAACATGACATGATTTCAACTCTTATACACTTTAAGGAGCCATTTTAATTTTGTGAAGCAGATTGCAAAATATGATTTAAATGACCTGCATTTTCTAAGAATTAGATTTGTATAAAAAGATAAAACATCACAGCAAGAAGACACGGGAAAATTTGTGCTTCCTATCTGTCTGTCTTTGGCAGCCATGTTTGAGTGCAGGTACCACTGCAGTTCAAGGGCTGTAAATGACAAGCTTGCCTGGGAGATTTCATTGAACATGATCAGGTCCCTTCCCAACCCCAAATTGGCCTGAGCACAGATTGAACTGGATTCTCTCTCTTTTGATGGCCCAGAGAGAATCACACTGGCAGCACGGAAAACTGAGTGTGCCGTCTGCAGCACAAGCTCAGTCCCTCAGCAAACAGGACAGTAAGTATAGCTGCAGCCATACATAGTGCAGGCATTCAGTACTTAGGCCAGATTTAGAGTTCAGGCATCCTATGAGGGGCTTGTAGGGGAACTGAGCAGGCTCATCTCTTTTTAAGGATCTTTCTAAGGAAGATCTGCCAGCTACATGTGCCAGAAAACAGTGCCATTCCACAGTCAGCGTGAAATGGTACATAGTATGAGATCTTAAAAGACATGAATATTTGCAACAGTATCACAAATCTCTTTCTAGCTGGATGTTTTTCCCAACATCACATTAGAATGCTTACCTGCACTACTGTTTTAAATCTTTTGAATACAGGATTATTACTAATATAGCCACAATCACTAAACAATTAGTTCATTGCTATGAAATACTGCAGATGTTTGCATTTTACATATATGGAGTAATATTTATATATTCAGTAGAAAAAATAATTTTTAAGAAAGTATGTTTCTTATTTAGAGTTGTTCCTTGATCATATTGCTGCCAATCAAACTGTCCAAACAACTTTGAACAGTTAGATGAGTCACTTCTGGGACAAGACCAATATAAAACCTTCTCACTATTTTCTCCTAGGTGAAGAATGTCTGTTACTGCCAGTGTTGCCCACAGACAAATGGTGTGCTGTGCTGTGTGCAAGTGGCCTCCAACCCAGAACTCTGTCTTTGGCAAAGGCCAAAAGTGGGTAACTAGAGAAAAGCAAAAGTTTAGAGAATGCACAGTTCACCACATAATTTCCAAGCCCCCAGTGATCTGTGGAGACATTGGTGGTGACTCTGTAGTTATTAGTCTACAACAGATTGATCTTTTCATTAATTTCTTCACTCTTTTTTCACACACATGAAAAATGCTATATATCCACAGCAACCTGTGGCATGGAGCTACCTATTTCACATTTATACATTTCTGAGGAATCACTTCCTTTTCTTTGCTCTAAGTTTGCTACTTGTTGGCTTCATTTGATACCCTCATCTTGAATTGGTGAAGGAGGGATTCCTCCTCCTTTAGCCTCCCCATTCTGTTCTAATTATTACAGAGACTACCATAGCTCCTCCTCTATGTTTCTTTTACAGCCTAAGGAAACCAATCTTACTCAGTCATTCCTCACCAAGGAGGCAGTCTAAAGGTACTGACTGCCTTTATATCCTTTCTCTTCCTAGTTCTTTGGGGCACACCTTTTTTAGACCACAGATAAATAATTCATACAGTGTGGAACATACAGGCTCACCATAAATTTAGCTACAAATCCTTATTAATGAAATTTATTTTCTTCTGCCACTGCTAAGAACTTTCAACATGCCGTTTGCTTTTTTTGGCATTCACCACACACTAAGCAAATGTGCACACTGCTATTATAAAAAAATATCTAGTTTGAGAGACCTCAGAGCACAACAATTTATTAATGAAGTTGGAATTATTCCCCTCCTCCCTCAGTATATACTACTTTATATAAAATTCAATCTCTTATATTCGTCCTACTTCATAAAGTCCTTTTCCCATTTTTCCCGTTCAGCCTTTGTCTTTACTAACTCAACTAGTTTAACATGAATAGCAAACACCACGACCTGGATATTCACACACTTTCCCAGTTTATCCCGCTAAATAACACACGTCCCAGCCTAAATCCTTACTGATACTGATGAGACATAGGAATGGGGTTTTTTTCAGTAGTCAGTTAAGTATTTTCATGATATTAGGAGTGAATAATCCATCTATTTTTTTCAGCAAGCAGTAACAATGTCATAATGTCACATAAGTTCAACAGTATCAATTAGAACTTTAGCTTACATGTTCAAGGCCTCACAGTTAAAATAAATACAATATACACAAAAAAAACAATCTCTGCAATTGAACTGGTTCTAGAAGATGGAGTTTTTTCAAAGCTTGTTTTTATTCTCTACACACATTTTTTTTCTCTTGTTAAACACAAGAACAATTACTGCACACAGGTGTTTAAAGACCCATTGTACTTCTGAAGTATTTTTATTTTTTAAGATAATAGTGCCATTGCTCAACCCATGACATTTTTGGCTACCATCAGTGAAGAACACGTATGTGAGTCTAGAGGAAGAAAATGTCATCGTTTAACTAGCTGATGGAAAATTATAGTGCAGCAAGAGAACAGCTTGAGTACAGTTGATATCTTATATAGGGCATCCTTTGCAATTCTGTGGCAGAAGTCCCACCAGTTTTAAAAGGACCAGGATCTTGACTGATTCCATTATTCTCTATCTACACACCCATATTGCTACAATTTCTGAATTTGTATAAAACAGCTCTCTCTTGCCATCTTGCTTAAATCTTATCCCACCTATCCTATTTTAACCTGGCTTTCTCCTACTCTCATACATTTTTTAGTGCAACAAGAATCAAAAAGATTGGTTTTTTTCTTGCATGTATTTATGAAACAAAACTTTATTCAGAAGAAAATTAAATTTAAACTAGTAACTAATAATTAAAAGTATACTAGGTTTACTGATTTCAGCCTGTGTCAATGCTGATGAGCATTTTTTTTCACTCATAATTATGTCTTTCAGCTTTTCTCTTCCCTTTTTCACCTTGTAAGATATCAGCTTCTGAGGCTGGGCAGAGAGAGAAGTGCCATCCAGCAGTATTGACTTAAGAGCTTTTCTTCTCGTTTATCCTCTCTTGCCTGTGTATCACTATAACATATATCAGTGCTGTGCAGTGGTCATAGAACATATGCTTCTGTAACCACACAGTGAACTATACAAAGGAATGTATTAGAGTTTAAAAATAATCCTGGAGAAAAAAGGACAATTTTCAACTAGCTTGTTTCTATCCTTGAGATCATCTTCTACCCTTAGAAATGTATAATCTCTGGTTTGTAAATGGCTCTACATCATTGGATTATTTGGGATTTTATAATCTACATTTAGATAGAGTAAATGTTGAGGAACAAATGGCAACCAAGAGAAAGAACTACACAATAATGTTGGTGTAACAAAAAATATATACTAGTACTGGTACATTTGAATAACATTTATTTTTATGTAATATTATTTCCTAGGTTTCAGTCTTGTCACATTCAACTTTTTTTGTTAAGACTTTTTTTGATTTTAATGTATGTTGGTCTTTTTGCAGGCTTTTCTTTCAGATATAAAAAATTGTAATCTAATCTGTTTTACATATAAATCATTATGTAGCAAATACAAGGATCATTTATGAAAGCAGTTCCTTTCATTAGACTTCAGCCAACACATGCAGAAAATGTAATCTTTTGGGTACACAAGGTTTATTTCAAATCAGAAAAGAAGCTGTGGAGTTCAGAATTAACTATAAACTGGGTTAATTGCTCAGAATGTAATTGTTTATGGAACAGACCCTCTGTAAGGAGTAAGGTAATTGTAGCTTTTGCAGCAGAGTGGATGTCAGCTACAGGGAGAGGGAAAGAAGGATCAGGGGATGGTTATCTCTAGAGGGAGAGGAGAGACAGTCATTTACAGCCAGTGGTACATAGAGTTGAGTGAGGGAAATAGTATGTGCCACAAAACCACCACCTGCTCTTAATCAATTGCTTTCCCTATCAGGTAAGAGTTATAAATTGTGGTTTGATACATATACTTAAGAAGTAAGCGGTTTTCACACCTTAGAACACTGGTTGTGTTTTACTAATACAATGAATTTAAATGATATAAATATTCACTTTTTAACATCTAATGTTAAAATTTTAAGTAGAATTATGAAACAAATCTCATGATTTTAAATATCTGAAACTTGCTGTTGTCATTTTTTTGCAAAGTGTATATATACCAAATCAGCATCCCTCCAAAATGACCAAAAGCAACAAGGACCACTAAGGCAAGAATTTCACTGTGATGTCTGCTGACAGTGGTGGTTATACAAATTCCTGTGGGTTAAAGACAGATACACTCAACAAGCTCATTTTTATAAATAGTATTTGGAAGATCTTTCATATTAAAATCACCCAGAAATGAGTAACTGTGATGCCCTTCATCACTGGAATCAATTAACACACCACTAGCAGTGGTTCCTGAAGCAACTCTTATCTCCTTGAAGATGGTACTGTGTAAATGTTTAATAGAAATTATATACAGGTCTCTCTGTAATATTGTTACTTCCGTTGTTAGCATAGAATCTGATAAAATAGAAAAAGCATTATGATAGTTTTATTTGTTGCAAATAATATATTATTGTGACCCTCAGCAAAAATCTAGTAGAAATATTATTTTAAAAAGTAATCAGATTAATCAGGGTGCAGTTATGAACAGATGCTTCAGCATTCTTTTCCCTCAAAGGGCAGTAGCTTTCAAATTCACTGCATGTATTTCTATTCCTTTATTTTTTATTTCAACTTAACTCATTGCTTGTGAATAACATATAAATGACAGCCACAACAGTAAATTTGTTTGTCTGAGAACAGGTTCTGTACAAGCAGTGTAAAATTTCCTGCACAGGCTGCCCTGTCATCCTCACCCAAGAAAATCACCCAAGAGGGAAAATGTAAAATCAGAATATGCATTCAGAAGGAAGTGTTGATTTAAGACTGATGGAAGGTCATCAATATTAATATCATTATATTAAAAACTATCCATTATAAAATGCATAAATGAATTCTATGCTCATATTTCAGATGCAAAGGATAAATTATGAGTTTTCAGAAAAGCATTCTGTTCTGGTTACAGATATAGAGTTCTGCTTCCTCCAAATCAGCACTGTTTCTGCCTTGATATATGAGGAAATCTTTGAACGTGATGAGGCTTTCTCAGACTGAGTCAGATGAAAAATACTATGTTATTATATGCCCCCTGTTACACCATAGGGCAGGCATGACTATTACATTTTTCAGCTGGTGAGGAGCATAGCAAAAAAGTAACTGTAGTAGCTTGTATGTGAGCATATATAATGCAACAGAGGTTTAAAGAACAAAATGTTGCAAAACATGTAGGTTATTAATTACCAAGATAATACCTGGCAAACTGAGAATATTTAGTTCTTTGCACACTGGAAAGCAGGAAAGAAATGGCTATTACCTGGAAGAGGACTTTGAAATCTTTTCCTATGCATCCAGTCTGCGTCAGTACATGCCTATCTCTGAAGGCTTAAAGAAAACCAGCAAGAATCCCTACTAAGTGCAACTGTATAGGTGTACAACACAAGAAAGATGCAATAAATTTACACAGTAGGAACACAAATACACACATATAAAAATGGAAGCATGAGACACGTATAACAAATAAAAACTTTTGTTAGTATTATCTTGACAATAAAGAACCTATACTGTTCTCATACATTTTGTTCTCTTGAACTTTTATTATGCTGCCTCTGTATGTCACTGTTGAAATTCTACAATAAAGAAAGGTTATGGAAACATCTATAATGTTCTGGTGGGGTTGCACCCCCCTTGAGCTACCCCTGCATAAGGGCTATTAAAACTGTGACCTTACTAGTGGTTATAACCTGGGTTGGGACATGGCCATGCTTGAGGATCTGATACTTTGGTGACTTCTGTCACCATTCAGTGAGGACCAAACTTTGGCACAAAAAAAGAATAATGAACTTTTTCGTCCTAATTCACACATGTGCTGTTTTGTCTGTCCTGGAGCTTCTCAGTACCAGGAAAACACATGAAGGACAGTAAAACACATTATTTCACACCAAGCCTTCCAGCATCTCTTCAGTTTTCATGGGTTACATAGCAACACCATATCGCAATTTCTCTTTTCAGCCTGGGTCTTCTTACATGGATGTCTGCTAAAGGAGATTATTGTTTGTTTGGTAATCTGAGGAATTTTTATGGCTCTTCCATCTTATTCAAGCTGAGGGTTTCCAAACTTTGATTTAATACTCAAGTTAAATGACTTTAATATGTCAACATGAAGCACTATTTCAAGATCTCTCACTGTGAGCTAGACTAATCCCTATCAGTTTCTAAACTGTATTTTGATTTGCAACTTGACACTTCTTGAGATACTCTTCTAAAAACAGACATAAAATGAATTAAACACATTGGCTGTTAACAGCTGACATTATTGCTATAAATCTGTGTTCTCCTACAGGTGGTTTCCAAAATTAACTAGTCACCCCTAACTGTTTAGTGAAATTGCCAGCTGATTTAATAGACACATTAAACTCTTATTAACAACTTACTGTGACATTAATAGGGCAGCAGTTTGTAGGAGGAAGATAAAAATCCTATGATTTCAGATCAAATGAAATTTCCTGCACATTATCATATAATTTCTATTACTTTGAAATATAGCACAACAGTATTATAAAAATAATTACTTTGATAATATATGATTTTGGAATAAAGCTAATTTACTTATTAATAACTTAATTGCACTTCATACCTTATAAAATTTCTGTAATTTTTTAAAATTAAATAAGATCTAAAGATACACATTTGCCACTGCTGACTGCATTTCAGTAAGCAATTTACTTTGTATTTCAGTTGGCAATGTTTTGAATTTATATTAAGCATGCCTTTCACTACGTGGATTTAAAAGAGCACACTTTCACTAAACAACTTCTCCCATTCAGCGCTTTACCTTCTTTAAGAGTTTTGTGGAAAATGAAGGGAAAACACTAACCTCTCCATCTTGGGGTTTTTGGCTGGGCTTTTGCTATTGTTGGTTTGGGTTTTTTGTTTGTTTGGGGATTTTGTTTGTTTGGCTGGTTTGGTTTGCTTTATTTTGTTGTTTTGGTTGGTTTGATTTTGGATTTTTTTGGGGGGCAGGCGGGTGGGTTTTTTTGAAGTGATTATGCAATGAAGACTTATACAAAAACTAGGAGGGTTTTTTTTCACATATATTGAAGCAAATAGTTAATACAGATGAAATAAGTTCTGATAAACATCAAAAGGATTCTTCTCAGGTAATAAACATTTTTGGAAAAAGAAAGATCATATGGAATGAACTGCGTTACTTTGTAAGCAGATTTTTGTACTTTATATTACTGATGTACTAATTAAACATCCCAATTTATTTTAACTGTCAGCACCAAGATATTTCCCTCTAT
>JBCJKH010033047.1:0-32555 GCA_039877255.1 Loriculus beryllinus
CTCAGGCATTTGAACAGGCTGCCCAAGGCAGTGAGGATTCATCATCCCTGTAGGTGTTCACAAACCATGTAGATGAGGCCTTAGTGACATGGTTTAGTGGTGAACATGGCAGGGCTGGGGGTGGTTAGACTTGATCATCTGAAAGGTCTTTTTCAACTTGGTTGGTTCCATGAATCTATGGACACTGCTATCCTTGGGGAGCTGAAGGCCCTAGGATCTGCAGGTGAACATGCAGACAGTCTGTAATACAAGTACCATGACTTGTAAACTGCCTGCTAGTGTGATGCAGAGCTGGCCTATGTCTTCACATCTGGCACATCTGTTTCACATCTGGTGCACATCAGATGCAAGTCCCACTCAGACTTGGTGACTGGAGTTAACATACCAGGCAGCAAATCTGTGACAGGACAGCAAGTCTTGACTTCCAAGTGTTAAACTGGAAATTTTGCCATCTTCTGATTTAAAAAAAAAAAATAAAATTAAGAAGGAAATAGATGTATGATCCCAGGTTTGAACCAGAGGGGAAGCTACGTGCAAAAAGCTGAAGAACTCATTCATTCAGACTAAGGATACACAATACATGAAGCTAGAAGAGACAAGAATTAAAGTCTTATTTACTTCTCATCCACAACAGTAGCCACACAGACATACTGAGAGCAGAATATTTTCATATGAGCCAGCCTGGAGAAATTAGTATTACGCTACAGAAGAGCGGAAGGGAGATTTCCTGGAGCCTCAATCTGAGTGAGAGGCTGGCTGTCATAGCTCCTAAATCTGTTTTTCTCAACTTTTCACCTCCCCCTACCCCACGAAGTCCCTTCCTTCACCCATGGGAGTACATGGAGGACAACAGGCTCAAATCTGAAATTTTCAAGAAATTTCATCTTTTTTTCTGCCAGCCATAAGTAGAAATTAAATATCTGGGGGCCTATAAGAATGCTTGAGAGGAACTCCTCATCAGGGACTGTAACAGTAGGACAAGGGGTGATGGGTTCAAACTAAAACAGGGGAAGTTCAGGTTAAAGGAAGAAGTTCTTTGCTGTGAGAGTGGTGAGGCATTGGCACAGGTTGCCCAAAGAAGTGGTGAATGCTCCATCCCTGGCAGTGTTCAAGGCCAGGTTGGACAGAGCCTTGGGTGACACCTGATCTTGTGTGAGGTATCCCTGCCCATGGCAGGGGGTTGGAACTGGGTGATGTTAAGGTCCTTTTCAACTCAAACCATTCTATGATTGTATGATAACGTGTTGAAAATACTGTTACTTGTTATCCTTGTTCAACAGAGCAGAAAGTATAGGTCAGAAACAGCAGTCGCTCCTGGTCCGCAGCAGTTGCAGATGTGCTTGGGCTGCCTGGAAGGTGGCAAAGCTCCCAGGGATCCATTCCCTCAGCTCCTCAGGGGTGCTGTGGCCTGCATGAGGTTGGAAATCCTTTGCAAAGCAGGTATGTGGGCCCTGCCAGGAAGAGACCTGACTCACCCGATACCTGCAGGGAGATTGCTCAGGGTGGAAGCTGGGTGTCAGTTGCCCAACCGTCCCCTCCAGCCTTCCCATTGAAGTGCATAGCGTGCAAGATAAAATCATCTCCAGACAGCTTATGACAAAAAGTGGAGTATAGGTGTCTGGGAGGTTGGAAAGGAAGAATAGAGAAAGTTTGTTCTTATCCAAGTGGATTTCCTGGAGTGATGAGTGAGTCTGGCATGTTCCTGCTCTACATTTGTACATCTGGGTGGGCTGACACCACCTCCATTTTTACTGAGAAGGGAGCAGTCATCTTTCCAAGTACCCTATTAGAGCCTACTCTGGCATGGCCTCTGTTGCACCAGCCCCAGCACCAACCCTTGGACACCTTCAAGGGTGGCTGCGCTGGGGGGAGCATGGGAGAACTCACCTGTACTCCCCTGTGGCCGTGGCAAACAGAAGCTCTTTGCTCATTCACCAGGTGTCCTAACACATGCTGTCCTCTCTAGCCACCCAGGAAAGGGTTTTTTCCACCAACAGATGTTTAAGAAAACAAAACCAAAAAGAATCCCTCCCAACAAATAAACAACTTTCTGGATTTGAACCTTTCAGGCAGTCTGTTCTGGTTACTGGTGTTCCTGTGAGCATAAGCATTGACACATTTTACACTGACAAATGTGGAAGCGTTAGCAGTGAGGTTATTTCCAGGTTTGTTTGGTTTGATTTTTTGGTTTTTTTTTTTTTTTTTCCATTTTGTGCTTTAAATCAGCTCAGAAACCTTTAACAAGAGCTCTCCAACACTTTCCCTGCCACTCACACCCTGTGTGATCTCAAGCATGTCAACATTTCTGGTCAGCTAAAGCTTTTCATTCGATCTGGATGATTTTTTACTAACAACTCCCCGATTTCCTGAGCCGTAAGTGAACGGCAGCCCTCCAGTCACCTTGCCCTGAACTCAGGAGCAGCAATTTGATACAAAGGGCTCAGTGAGGGGGGACAGAGCTGGGAAGGCAGCCCCAGTGTCCAAGCTTGTCCTCGGCCTGCGCGCCAGCTGCGCTGCTGTCTCACCTGCAGGCTGCAGGAGTCCCACAGCCTGAGATGTTGGCTCTCTGTCCACAGACAGCACAACACGCATCACTGGTGTCTGCAAAAGCCCAAGCAAGAAGGTTGTGTGGAGGTTGAGGCAAATCCAGCCCTTCATCTGCAGGGGTTGCACAGTGTGTCACTAACAGAACAGGCCTTTTAACTTGATCCAGCACTCTGCCTCTTATCCTCTTCATTCTCCATCGAAGAGTGGAAGGACAGGCCTTCAGGTTTCCGTGCGAGCAGGTTTGAACCCAAGCTGACACAGCCTGACAGCTGGAGCACAAATAGGTTTCTTCCTGTTCCAACTAAGGATTAGGGAAAAGGGGACAGACCACCTCATCAATCTGCACTGAGGAATTCAGCCAGAGCCTTGGCTGCTGCTTAACATGTGCACCACAGAAGCCCCAGGGTTTGAGTTACTGGGCACACTAACAGGGAACAGCTGTGGGCATCCGAAGCGAGTGCACTGGATGGAGCACAGAGGCGGTACTGGCCGTGCCCTCCTGTGGGTGCACCGTCTGTAAGCTATATTATAGCCCTCAGTCCTACAGCTCTGTCTGAAAGGAAAACTAACCCTGTGATTAGCTGGGAAACCCTAAACCCTTCCGCTCGTGTGACCCCGGCGTGGACCTGAGGGCTGCTCCGGTTCTGTGCCGTGCATGGCAACACCGTGACCTCTGGTGGCCACGCCGGAGCTCGGCGAGCGTTAGAGCAGCGGCTGCCGTCCCCCGGAACCGCTGTGGGAGGTTCAGATGGCTACAAAGATGTCCCTAAGGACAAACAAGGTCTAACTAATTGCCTTAAGAGCCTTCTGCCTCCTGAGCCACAGGGAGAAGAATGCAGCCCGCAGCAAACCCAATGTCCCTTGCAGCATCGTTTTGGAGGCTGAAGGCGTGCAGAGGAGAGTCGGGGATCCCCGAGGAGCAGGCAGCTTGGGACTTTGTGCTTTCGTTTCCCAGCGTGTGTGAGTCATGAGGGAGATGACACGAACACAGCATTTGGCTGTACTTTGCTCTCGGTTTAGCCTGAATTTTGTTGTGAGGGCTCAGCAGCCAGTATTTCAACCAGGTGCAGTGTATACTGACAGCTTAAAGCAGTATGTGTCTCAGGGCTCCCCTAACAAGCGGGTACACTGATCTGAAGATGTCCCTGCTCATTGCAGAGGGGTTAGAACTAGATGACCTTTGAAGGTCCCTTCCAACCCAAGCCGCTCTATGATTCTATGATTTCTCCTTTGGCTTTGAACCGTGTGTGTATCCGGGAGCTGAGCTCTTTACCCAGTGAAATGTCCAAATCAGTGATGGATGTACTGGTGTGAGCGCACACCCCAGGGGGAGCCGGTACAGTCAGAGATGTGAGGATGCAGCAGCCTGGGCCTTCCTCCTCTGAGGCAGAAGAGGTCCTACCAGTTTGCACCTATTTTTTGTTTTAAGCTGCAAATAGCAGCTCTGCTGCCCCTTCATTCCACTCTGCACTTTAGTCTGGCAGAGGAGGTATGGATAGACAGGACAGGCTAAAACTGGGGTGAATCAGATATAGGTTGAATAAGAAAGGTCTTTCAGGTAACACTGCTTTACATGTGTTAAGATACAGGCAACAAATCTGTGCACAGGGCCAGGGGCAGGGGATTGGGAGTTCAGGGAGCGAATGTAGAGTCATGAAAGTGCCAGCAAAGATCCTCCTTAGACTTGTGCACTTCCACAGGTTGGCTCGTGCCCCATCAGAGCTCCGGGGCCAGCACGATTTGGAAGTGCAGAAGCACCAGCTCTGCCTTTGGCCCCAACGTGGCCCAAATGAAGAGTCAAGAAGCTGAAGAGCAAGCTGGTTTCCTGCTGCCAGTGCAGAACTTGCCTTCTTTGGGCTCACCACACAGCTCCTGGTGTAAGACAGGATGTGCAGCAATCTGCCCAGAGCCTTGGCTGCACCAAACAACTCAAGAGCTATCAGGAAAGCTCTAGGAACCCCTCACTGGTGGTGACACTTGGATGAGAGCCTTTTCACTTTCTGGATGTGGGGCACAGTCCTCCTGTGCTGTCTTACATGAGGGCAGAGAATGCAGAGCTGGTCACACATCCATACTGCCCAGCTGGTTTCCCCGGTGACACATCCAGGCACAGCCACGGACTTGCATGAGAGTCCAACTGCTCTTCCCTTGCCTCAATGGAGACACGGCAGCAGAAAGCTTAAAAATGGTCCATTCCTGTATTTTGTGACCTGGGTGCTGGGTACCAGCTCCATGAGCTGGGGAGCCCTTCTCCCACCCAGTGCGGCACGTAGGCTCGACACCGGGGTCAGTGAGGAGATAGCGATCTGGCTGCAATGGCTGGGGAAGACTCCTGTCCTGTGCCTCAGGTCTCACCAGACAGTAGGGCTGAGCTCATCTGTCACTCTCTGTCACAGGGCTCTGTCTGAGGCCCCTCTGTAGCACTGACAAGCTTTCCCAGGGATCATCCTGTGTGAAAACCAGTGACCCTGGTTTTCCTCATCAGCCTGAAGAGCAAGGGCTCTTCTTGCATATCTCCCTCCAATCAAGCAGGCTGGCTGTCCTGTGATTTCTTATCTCGCTCCTAGTGAAACACGTTGTGCCTGCTGATGGCCACTGGCTGTTCCCACTTTGCTCAGCAGTGAGATTTTCAGCGTCAAGGTGCAACACTGTGCACCAATGGTATTTTCAGCCTTGGCCTGACCTTCACATTACCCTCAGGATCAAAGTCTGTTGCATCGGTTTGCTCCCACTAGGATGTCCTTTCTCAAGAACAGCGTCATAAGGTTATTGGTTTCTTATGTAAGTGGTAGGAAGTGATCACAGGCTTGTCCAGACCCATTTCTTGTTTCTGAAACATCAAATAAAGGTGACGTCCATGGCAGAGAGCAGTTTGTAAATGCCACAACTCCCCATCTAGTGACACAGATTCACCACTTACAGAGAGGGCCTGTGGTTTCTCAAAGGTCAGTTTAGTGGGATTTGCGTGCCAGGTGGGGTACAGCATCTCATCCTATGGGGACTTGAGCTGTAGGTGACACTTCCAAACACCCGTTTCTTCAAAGGGTCACTGACAAGGCTGTTTCACACACCACACACACACACAGAGCGGTGCCGTGCAGGTAGGAGGTGGGATTTAGAAATATGCCAAATGGTGGAACAGATTGAAATCAGAAGGACGACAGAGTCCCACCTTAAATAGCAAATAGAAAACGTGTTTCCCTTCTCTTTTCACAACGGAGCTGTGCTGCGGGAGAAAGCACCCAACTCAGCCAAAGGGACATGGCTTTGGTTTTATGGCAGTTGTCTTTTTGCAACTGCTGTCCTTTTGCTCATGAATGCACAAGGCTGGCATAACCCAGTCAGCTGTTTATTTAAAGTGGAGATGCTGTTTGGTGAATACTTGGGCACTCAGGAGGAGCAGGAGAAATGGTCCCGGTTCTCCTCCAGTGTCTCTTGGGGCTGAGGGAGGAACCAGACCTTATTCCTATAGTTTAAAGACTCACAGAAACAGAATGGTTTGGATTGGAAAGGACCTTACGATCATCCAGTTCCAACCCCCTGCCATGGGCATGGACACCTCACGCTGCACTATGTTGCCCAAGGCTCTGTGCTTGAACACTAAAAAGAACATTTGCTGGAGCAAGATTCCTACAGACAACACTAAGACAACCAATGTGATGTAGTGAATGCCATTTTATTAAACAAAATGTTAATCTTATATAGAGATCCTTAGGACAGCTACATTGATTTGGCAAGTGCTGATTGGGCACCTTAAAGCTTAACAATGCTATTAGATAATGCTGTCCTGGGAACTTGCCTCTCAGCTCTCTTTCCCTCGCTGATTTTGGTGTCCTTGTAGCTTGGTGTTTCTGCACTCCCCTCTTCCACGGCCCCCAGTTTATCTCATTCTCATGGAAGCTGCCTAACGCCAAGGCCTCTGGATTGCTCACAAAATGTCCATTGTCACACAGCCAGTCCACAGACATTCTTTCTAGTAAAGGATTTTCAACCAAAGAAAAAATCTCTCAAGTGCATATCCACTGCTGAACACTTTGATTTATTTTCTAGGGAAGACTTCACACAAATGAAGAGGGTTTGGCAGTTTTTGAGACTGCAGAAGACTAGCGGCAGGCAGAGGCTGTGGAACACAGGTAAGGCTGCTTTTGCTTCCCTGAAGCCCATACTTTGCAAACAGCTGATCCAGAAAAAGGTGTAGCAGCTGTATTAAAGAAATTACAAAGACTTTCTGTGTTCAGACCAAGCAAGCCTGGACTTTTCCTGGAAGCTGTTCCCGTATGAAGGGACCCATACTGCCTGGTCTGGACACGGACCCTAAGCACCAGCTCTGGACTCCAGGTGGGTAATAATGTCTTACTGTTAACATACAATAATCAGAACTACTTCTGACCTTCACTCCTGGTCTGCTGTCTGCAGCTCAGCACCTCTTGGCCTGTTTACCTGTACCAGTTTGTGCAACAGGCAAGGTAGAAATCTATCGATGTATTTACCTCCTCAGTGTCATCAGCTGCTTGCTTTGACAAAGAGGCTATGTGGAAAGGATCCAGACAGTGTGCAGAGTGAGGAAAACCACCCTGGATGCGTTATGTCCCAGTCATGATGGGACAAGAAAAGATTCCAAAGAATTCAGAATAAATCTGATTTTCATGACACAGCCCAGAATTCACAGTCAAGTGAATACCTTCTGGGCAAAAGCCACCCATTTGACAACAGTACAGTTATAATCCAGACACATCTACTACCAGCAGGAAGATATGCCACTACGATGGTGCAATAAAGTAAGCAACAAAACAGGTTTTCTAATTGGGAAAAGCACTTCGAATAGACTGCTTTAAAACCTGTTTGTAACCAGTTTGGCTGTCTCCTGAAATTCCTACCCCACCTAGTTATCTCTTCCTTCATTTTTTTGCAATTTCAAACAATCCAGGAAGAACTTCCCAAGTATAACATTGCAGAGAAGGGCCACAAAAAAATGTTGTAGCATACCATCCTTTGGGAGTGGCACTGACATCCAGGTGAGGTTGGCAGACACAGCTCCCAGTCTGGATCACACCAAGCTAGCAATCACACGCCTTGTGCTTTCACATCCTGAGTCCGTGTTTATGTTTGCTTTTCAAGTGATTCTGTCTCATCAGTGTAAAGAAAAGGTTAGTTTCTTTGCCCCATCTTCCTTTCTCTTATTCCACTTCCCTCTGTTCTGGAGACGCATGCTTGCCTCCCAGGGCCTGATCACATCCTGACCAACAGCTTCCAGAAATACCTGTTTATTTCTGCCCACAGCATTTCTAGAGACTTCTCAGAAAGGCACCCAGAAGACAACAGAAACAAACATCTGGGACAATATAAAGAGCCTTCAAGGTCCCAGCTCACTTAGCGGGACACAGGGAGGAAAGAGCAGATCTCCCTGCTCATCCAGTTCTACAGGCCGTATCAGCTTGCCAGGCTCTCCATCCACAACAAAGCCACAAGGCTTCCTAACATCACTCCTTCTCCATTGCCACCTTGACTCTCTAACTGAAGGAGCCAAAACTTCCAAAGAAAACACTGCTTCACAGGACAGCTGACAGTGATGGGGAAGAGGTTCAAGCACATATAAGTAGGTCTGTCCTGTCCAAGTAGGGTAGGACAAACTGTCACCAACTCTCTGCAGATGGTAGCTGCAGCAACAAACAGCAATACCAACATTCGCAGGATACCTGCATTGAAGCTGTCACCCTCTACTAGCATACATTCAAAAAGGCATTTTTAAACTTGACTTCCCAAGACGTGCAGAAAGGAGCTCCCATTTCTTCAGGTGATAACACTGCTGACTGAATCACCCAGTGCACATTTGAATTCCTTAACAAGTGAGCATGCCCTTCGTGGTGCTATGCAGAGTGGTGCATGGGTACAATCACCTGCCTAGCAAGCCCAGCTGTAGCCCTGGTTACATCAAAGCATCTCTCACTGACCTCTAGGAACCCTCGAGTTAGGCTCTGGGTTAGAATAAAACTCTCACTGCAATTCTTATCAACACTATTTATGTAAAACACATTGGAATTAGCAAGACAGCTCCAGCCTCAGTCTGATTCTAATTGTATGCTTCAATCACACTGGGATAACAATCAAGGAGAATAGATAACAGGTCTTGCATCCACGTGGTAGCAAGTAAATACAGCATTAAGCAAGACCAGAACTATCTCATGATTAAACACACCGATAGGAGAAACTGAAAGGCACACATGGCTTCCAACACTCAGAAATAATTTAATTTAAAGCTTACAGAAGACATTGTGGTTACAAAATTGAATTTAGGCAAGTCTAGCCTGAGTGTCAGAGGACCTGACAACTAAAATGACCTAGATCATTATATAAAATCCACATCATGAAGTCCAGATTTAAAATCATTGTTTTGTCATTAATGCTGTGCTTAAAGTCTCCCACTGTGCCTGAAGGAGAACTCTAGTCACAAACAGAATTTTCAAGGGCTAAGAAATACTAGCCTGTAACCATGCACACACAGAGAGCTGGGTACTTAAATTCTTCAGCTATTTGTAATAATCCCATCTTGTGACAGTAGTATCTGTAAATGAGCATGGCAGCATGCCACTGCACCTACTTCATAACTAAGTCCCAACACAATGTTTGGGCATTAAGTTACACTGTGTTCTACTATTATTCTCCCTACTAACTTCCAAAGCCATGTATCACTCAATTCAGTTTAACACAAGAGCTCCAGAATACCCTTGGCAAAGCAAATACCCTTAACACCTTTGCACTGAAGAAAAAAGATATAAATCAAGTCCTGTTAGCTACACTGCTATCGTAACCACCTCCCACTTGAACAGAGACCACAAGGTTATCTTCTTTCTTCTTCATGTCAAGAAAATACAGTCACACTAAGAAGAGAGTTTAAGTCACTAAATTGAGCTGAATTCATGCAGCATGCTTGTACTGAGAGTTTGCAAGCAGCAAAGCTGTCAATTCCTGTAGAACTTGTCCCTGTCACTGAACAAGCAGCAGGAGCACTTCAGGCTTTCTGCCTTGGCTTTTCTGCCTGGCTTTTTCTGTGCAGCTCCTGACATTAAAAACAAAAAAGGTAAGAAAAATGCAAGAACTGCCTCAGAATCAAAGTGTTATCAGTATGTCTCTCTGCACAAAGAAAAGTGGCAAAGGCATCTTACAAGGGCTTTCTGGGGCCTCCATGCTTCTGCCCTCATTGGATTTTGCATAGAAAAAGCAAAGCTTGACAGGGAGTGCCTGCCTCCAAGCCACTTGCTCTGATCTTGCCGGTGCATAGTGTTCAGCAGAACACAAGTCACATTGAAGGAAAGAACCAGGCTTTGTTGGATGGAAGACCCCACAGCCACATCATGCTTCAGCTCCTGTTCTGTCGCTCCTTCTCATGCTTGCTCTTCTTCCACCACGTCAAAGAAATCTGCTCAAGGATGGAGTGCAAGTGTGGAGCCTATTTAAAACACTCCAACAATTACACATTAAACACATGAGGTAACTTCAGAAGAGTCTTTTCTAGTATTCCTGAAGCGATGGGGATTTTCTAGTTTAAAATAGCTCTGAGGAAGTTAAGCAGCTACTGAAGTCTGTACAGCTAAAAACACAAAACCTGAGCCAGCACCGCTATGCACTGATGTGATGACAGCCCCAGTACAGGGTACATTACTACTCGCATCCACTGCCCTAGATTTGTGTTAGACCATTTTACCTGTGTAATAAAATATATTTTATTTAAACAGGATAAGAGAAGTCACTGAATGAGTACTAAGTGGACATACCTATTTTTATTAAAAAAAGAACAATTGATGCATGTACTGTATTCAGTCTTTTAAAATTTTTATTCACTCCTCAAGAGTCAATAAGTTATATAAATCATAGTAGTTTTCATTTCCTTACTGAAGTGGTCAACAAGATCTTTACTTATATTTATGCTGAGTCAGCAGCACATTAGATCTTTAGAAAGAGTATGCTGGGGTTTGGTTTTTCAGAGGTTCTTCTTAAAAACACTACCTCTCTGCATGAGTTTCCATGAAACCTCTTTTTCATTGCTAGCATAGCACTGCAGTTACCCAGGAGGTTCCAATACAGCCACTCCAGGTGTCGAGTCACTTGGCCCCGTGCAGGTCCATTCCCACCTGGAGAACCAGCCCCAAGGCCAGCAGAGTGGTGACCACACACCACAGCCACCCAAACCCTTCCACCTTGCCACTGCTCTTGGAAGGAAGTCACAGATTGAATTGGAGCTCCCTGCTGAACGTAGGGGCAATGATTCCATTTGACAGATATTAAACCAAGTACTTTTGTGTTTAATTAACAGTTCCAGAAGGTTAAAACTGTAGATGAACACGCAGAACTTCTGTCAATGACAATGAACTGAGGCAGTAACATTGCCATCCCCATGCTTTAAACAGCATCTAAAGCAACTTCTAAGCAAGTGTAATTTGGGATACTCTCGTAGAACTTAAGCAGTGATTTCTGTTTGCTTTACCTAGCAGGAAGGGTTTTCAAACACTTTAGTAACTTATAACTAGTCCCACAGTTGTCATTTTCCCATCTGCTTCTCATAAGCAGATGTTCTGCGTTGTATACCAATAATAGATTCCCCCCCCATTAACGACGCAATCTAGTTTTCATGGTAACACACAAAAGCATTCTAGTCTTGTTCCTCTTCCTCCACATCCTCATCTTCATCCCCTTGATCTCCAGACTCAATATCATCTTCATCTTCAACCTGAAATTAAGGAAGACCTGTTGTGAGCAGGAATATCCCTTACTCCATTCCAGCCTTCTGAAGGCAAGGCCAATGCTAAGGTAGCAAAACCAAGCTTCAAGCTAATGTAAAGTTCTCATGGAGTATCAATTAGCGTTTAATAAAAACAACTGTCATCTTGTCAAATCAACTGCCCATAAGACTCCCCCAAACTGCCCTGACAGTTAACAGTGCTGCTTAAAAAGCAGACTAAAGTTATCTAGTTATCCTTGTATTATCTGTGGAATGATCCTTAGGATTATATCACAGCCATCATCTGCTTTCAAGTTAGCAGCCAGGATGAGCTGCAGCAAGGCATCATTCCAGACATATACGTGAGAAGTAGTTTTCCTCACAGGAGTTTGGCAGGTACCTCTCAAGATCCCTAAACCTGAGAACCCAGTGGACCTGTTGTTTTGCTTACTGGTACACCAAGATCTTTCAATTTGATCTTCAGTGCAGATAGTTTCTGGTCCTGGTCAGCCAAAAGCACAAGAAGATCATCTTGTTCTTTCTTTGATTCTGCAACTTCTTGCTGCAGTTTAATTTTCTCATCTTGCAAAATAGCAACTGTACTGCTGGATGAATCCAGGTGCTGTTTTAGTGATTCTTTTTCCTCAGAAAGGGCTTTGACTTCACTCTGGAACAGGAAAAATCCCCCCTCAAGTTACACCATAAGCATAGGAACAGCTGAAGCCTTGTTTCCTACAAACATATTCTATGCACTATTTATAACAGCTCCAACTCCAGCAAGTGCCCGTGGCCTTGCTCCCACACACTTCCATACCCAAACTCCCCTTATTACCAACTAGGAGTAAGGGTAGGTGGAAGTCTTAGCAGTGGCCACCTTCCCCCAACTACACTGGGCTGTCCTTGTCAGAATAAAGCTATCTCCTAGATTGTCATTGCCAGCCCTTTCAAGGCAGACAAAGCTTGCATTTCCCAAGTGAAAAAGAAAGGAGATGCATCCAGCTCCCCCCCTGCATGGCCTGAAACACGTAAGATGTTCACGAAACAAACCATTTCCACTCAAAGCCTCTCCTATCATAGAAGCCCTCCAAGTGAAGACTGAGTATCAAATGACTTGGTTTAGTGTTCACCCGCTACCAACCTTCAATTCTTTGATTTGTTGTTCAAGTTGTCCCTCCAGTTCAGAGCTCTTTGTTATTACTGCACTACTGTCTCCTAACACAGGGTCTGCAGTTGTGTTCTGTGGACACAAAATTCAATAGAAGAGCACTGAATGCCTCACAGAGAAAGACAGCAAGACAAGAAGTTATACAGTCAGCTAGAGAATATACAGGCATATTTTCTTCTTACAGTGTAGCCAAGGTGTGGTAGTTACAAACACCCTGTGCTGCAAGGCATCAGGAGAGAGGTTTGTGCTTCCTGGGGTCTCAGTAAACACATACACATATGCACACAAAGAAGAAAACAAGGAGCAAGCCCTACTTCATGTAAGTTGCTCTCTAAAGAGACAGGGTTTTTTTATTACAGGCCTTCACTCAGATGCTTTCTAAGTGCCAAAGATTTTATTAGGCTAAACAGCCACAGCTTTGTCTGTGACTACTAAAAATAGCAGTAGTTCAGTCTCAGACAGCCCTACCCAAATTCCAAAACATGGCAGCTTTCTTTGAGCTGCAACTACCCTGTGGCAGGAATTGCAGACAATTGCTTCTCCAGTGATGCCCTGTTTAAGCCAAAGCTCTAGGCAAGGTCTGGAGGGTGACAGTGAGCTGCTCAGGCAGCAGGGAGCACCCAAAAGGCTCCCGTCTCACAGGCACACATGGCCAACACATGTGCAACAGCATTTTAGATCACAGCTGCTGAGACTTGTGGCAATGCAGGTGTTAAAAGCCTTCCTCTCACCTGATCTGTCTATTAAATTAAACACTCAATATTTTCCCCATGCAAGTGCTCAAATTTCATATTTGGTGCACAGAACAAACCAGCCAGAGTAACAGAATCACAGACTGGTTTGGGTTGGAAAGAACCTTCAGATCATCCAGTTCCAACCCCCTGCCATGGGCAGGGATACCTCACACCAGACCATGTCGCCCAAAGCTCTGTACAACCTGGCCTTGAACACCATCAGGGATAGAGAAGCAGCATGAATTGAAGCGAGTGCATCTCCCACTGAGCAGATACCCTGTTCTCATTACAGCAGAGCTGTCAAGCAGGGCATACCACAGCTACCCTAGTTCTAGATCAGATTTTTTTAGCTATTCTGTAAGGCTTTGTGGTCTCATCTTTTCAATGCACAGCTAAAAAAAAGCACAAACAAACTCTTGAGGCATGCGGAGGCTGCACAGATGCACTTACCAATTGCTATTCAACCATACCATCAACTTCCAAATCAGTATCCCCAACTGTTTGCAAGAGTAACGATCCCTCTAAGGTCCATGGTATCATGCAATTGTGTCTCAAGAGATTATTTCCTTTGATTAGGGTAAGAGCTTAAGTAAAGTGCTGAATAGTTGTCATTCCTTTGTTAAAAAAAATACCAAGGACCAGTAGCCTCATGGAGCACTAACTGGACTGCAAGTCCCCTCTTCCCTCAAGGACCTGTCTAGAGAACATGTTATTTCATTTACAACACTCTGGGAACCACTTGCTGATGTGTATTCTTAAAACAAGGTTGGGTTAGGACAAGGGCAACAGACAGCATGCAGGAAAGCAAAGTCTCCAAATTTAGTCCCCAAAAGAGAAAATAATTAACTTGGTCACTGGTACCATTACTTGTAGCTTTTGATTCTCTATCAGAAGCTGAGAGATTTCTGCAGACTGTAGTTGTAGCTGACTCCTGAGCATTTCTAACTCCTTTAGGAAACAAAGACAAAGGCATACTTTTAAGTTAATTTGATAAAACAAGATAATTATTCACAATACATTCTTCCTCAGTTAAATGTTACCAAACTGTTTCACATTAGCATATGCGAGAGAAAAGCTGCAACCATTTCTCTGGAAGACCAAACCAGTCCCACCATTTTCCACCCCGCTCTTAGGAACACTTTTCTATGGCATGCCCAACCAAGGCACCTGTGTGAGCCTCAGTCTCCCTTATTAAGATGTTTCACACCACTAGCACTCCCATTAACCTCCTCCACTCATTACTATTCTTGGCGCAGAAACCCATTATGACTGATTAATCCAGTCACATTAACTCGTTCTCTAATCAGAGAAACTCTGCTGGGAACTTATGAGCAACAGCTCCCATAAATTACTCAATGTGCATTTGTACAACACTTACTCCATGTTATACATTTAATACCTGGAATCTTTCATATTGGTATTTAAAGATACACTTTTGCAATGAATAAACTGATTTTGCCACTCTGAAGCAACAGTTTGTCTTCTGCTGCCTCAAACCTGCTTAGCAGAAAAAAAAATGTTGCACTTCAGATACATAATCCTGATGCTCTGAGATGCATAGCATCATCACATGAAGGTACACCATCACAAACTTCAACATGCTCAGGGATCAGTGCTCCTCCCTGCAGTGTAACAAAGCTCCCTGCCCGTCCTGAGCTGCCACTGCTGACCACAGCTTTGCTGAAATACCCCCACTTCACCTTTTGTAGTTCATTATTGTGCTCCAAGCCACCAGATCTGCTGTTCTGCGAAGACAGCTCTGTTCCTATTTCCAACTGCGAAGACTTCTGTAATAGCAAAAGGGGCATCAGCCATAGAAGTAGATACCATAAATACAGTCAAGTCGCTAGAACCCAGAGCAAATTCTGTGCTTGTACAATCCAAGTTTCCGACATAAAAGGTTAAGAAATGCACAAAGCTCTCTGATTACATGAGAGCAGCTGAGTAGTCCTCTCTAAGGTGAATACAAAATCATCTTTCACCAACCCAAATGCAGAAGACAAGTGCAAAATAAAAGCAGCATGCATCATCTGCATTTTGGCAAGCAGGCCACCATAAATACAACTTAGAAGTTTAGTGGGGGTAATGCCTAAGGGGCACCTACCATTTTTTTCCCCACCCAAAACACCCTAAAACTCCTGATTCTACAGTGTAACAGGTCACTCACACAAATTACTTTTGGAAACAATGGGAAGCAGGACAGACTTTGCTCAAGCCATCTCCCATCCCATTTCCTATTATCACCATGCCATCAGTTAGGATACTTTGACTGCCATCATAATGATGACTTAGCTTAAGGCAGATGACATTTGAAAACCTCATCTGGAAGCTGCAGCAAGTTCTGCAGAGACAGCACTTACCAATTTTTCAATCAGAAAATCCTTTTCCCTTATCTCCCCTTGCAGCAGCTCATGTTTGTTTTTCCATTCTTCCAACTCCTCTTTTAGTTTGCTTACTTCTTCTGTCTGAATGCCATTCATCTGAAACGTATCCCCATGGGAATTGTGATGCTGAATGTCCTTTCCTGAAAGATGGTATTTATTAAACCAAGGTCACAAACACCAATGCCATTTTGAAGTTAACTTCAAACGCACCAATTCAAGAATTTATTGCCCATCACACAGGGCAACACAATTCCAACTCAAGAACCAGAGCACAGCACTTAGGAATTCTCTATCAAAAACGAATAAAGAGCTCTGATTTGTCATTCCTCCAAGCATGTATCTGTGGCTGCACCAGCATGCTGCTTCAGTTGTTCAGTTCATCCAAAGTAACATCATAGACAAATCATCCTACAGACGAATGATGATTGTGTCATTATATATTTTTAATAGCAAATAATTGTGAAAGCAGAATTAGTTTTGGAAATCATCACATCCCAGTTCATCAGGCATCTTGACTTTGGAATAACTTGAATAGACTGTCCTGATTCAGACACTTAGCAATCTCTCCAGTGACAGCGATAAGCCTCATTTTGCACATCTGCCTTACAGCTCTTCCTCAATTCATTATTTTCATCTGCAGGCCTGAGTTCCAAAACTTAAGCACAAAGCAAGAACAGATTTTACCTCATGCACATTTTCAAGCTGTCCTGTCCGATTTCAGTGCTTTAATTCTTTAACTTTAAAGGCACTTAAAGCAAAACCTAATATTTTTAGATAACAAATCAAATCTAATGCTTCAACAAAATTGCTTGAAATGCCCAACATCAGCCTGAAAACAGTGTATTCAATCTCTGTGGGAAGTTTTTCATATGCTGCAGAACATACAACAGCACACCTGAAGTGATAGATGGTAGTTTTTTTATTACTCTCTGAGCCTACCTAGCTGCACTTTAAGGAGATTATATTGGTCCTTATGCTGTTGGATCTGTGACACTTGCTGGGTAACTGTTGCTTGGAGCTGTTCATTTTGAGACATTAAAGTGGTAACTCGTTGTTTTAGTTCTTCAAGCTCCTGGTCCTGTGAAAGACAAAAACCAAAGCACTGAAGAACAGTAACACTTCTGAAGACAATACTGTCAGGAAGTCAAGTAAAGTCAGAAAAATCTCAGCTACAGCATGACACACTACTAGTCCATGCTACCTGCATCTGGTGAGCAGGAAAGCCTCATGCAAACCTAGATAGCTATTCCAAGGAGAAAAGCCTGGCAAAGACAAGAGAAGCCTACCGTGTCAGACCAATGCATTCCAAGTCTTTTGGAGGAAACCTCCAGCAGCCTCACACCAGAGACAGCACAAGAATAAGAAGGAAATCTATGAAATCTGGTCACTACAGTTGTTCTCCACCACACCAAAGCCTGCGTCCACTTCAAGAGTCTTCCCAGGAAGTTGTGGGAACTGCTGTCAGTGCAAGTTCAGGAAAACCCCACCAGCAGTTCAAAAGTGTCCCTTAAGTCTACATGTACCACTGTGCCTCCTGTCCATTCCAGATCCCTGAACTCAACACACCTGCTTCAGTCCCCGTTAATTATTACGTTCATTAGCTCTGCTCTTCTCCTTCTAAGCTGTTGCAGCTAAACAAGCAAACTCTCATTGGAAAAAACAATTAAGAGTTCAACCACATCAGGTACATGCAAACTTTACTAACTCCCATTCTTCATTCAGCCACACTTCATCTGTCATCTTCTCAAAAGTGAGAGCCCAGAACTAAGAGTTGTATCTCTGTGAGGGGCTGCAAGTTCTCGAATTACTCATTTGAAAAGACTTAAACACAGGAAAGAACAGATATATCCCAGGAAAATGCTTTATCTTATCCAGTATTCTAAACATTGGTATTTCATTTGAACCAGAACTTGGTTTAAGTGTTTGCAGAAGTGTTTCTGCAGTGCTAGTTTCTCGGTTACTTCATTTGGAACACTGGGTATCAAACTGCACTGGTGCCTGTGAAAGCCAAACCAACCAATCCCTGGAGGCACATGTACAGCACAACTCCCCCTCACCTGCTCTCTGATGACTTTTTTGTATTGAGTCACAATGTTGTCATGCTGTTCCAATGTCTTCTTGACCTCCTCCTCCTTTTTATCTTCCTCACTGGACTTGTAAATAGCTTTGCTTATGACACCTGTTAAAAACAATTCACATCTTTTTTGTCTTCATATCTGTCTCACGATCCAACCCAGTTTAACTGAGTTCAGGGCTTTAGAAACTAAACCTGCACTTTAAAAACAGAGGTTTAGGGAAACAGCCATCTTTTATAGTGGGGTTTGCAGGCTCACTGCTTTACACAGGTTCAGAAAAGCAAATGGGTATTTGGAGTCCTCCTTATCACAAAAGGTGGGGTTTAATTGTTATGGCTCCGCCACAGCTGCTGCCCATGTGCTTGTGCAGTTAAGTGAAAGACATGGGCAATATGCAGATGAAATGCAATTAGGCAAAACCGTCTTCACCGTTCCTGCTTCTTTTTTTCCTTCTGCAGACTGATTTGAGTTGGGCAGTATTAATAACCAGGGCATCAGTTACACTTCAAGAATGATGACAACCAGTCTCTTTAGCGAAGGGCAGAAAACACTAAACAAAGTGCTTATCATTTCTGAACAGGCCAGGAAATACAGCATTCATCCTTTTTCTTCATGAATCAGATAGAAACAGCCAGTATCTAGATTGCTTACTTCCACAAACGGAGCATCTACAACCATCACGTGCTCAATGCTTGGTCTTTGTATGAGCACAGGTAAATACATGTCCTGGCCACAGTATGAGAACTCAAAGGAGGTAATAATAATCCCTTCACCTAAAAATTAAAAGTTTACCGATTTGTACAGACCCTGATTATGGGCTTGTACCAGGAGTTAATACTTAAACTGTGAAACTACTTACAGCTATTACAGTAACATGTTTTTCAGAATACTCGATTTTAGTACTATGATACTACTTTTAAGACTGTTACATTCAGCACATTTGGTAGTTCAGGCATCAGCTTGTCACAAAAGCACCAGAAATAAGCACATCATCTCACCTTCCAATTCCTTCACAAGCTTGGTAAATTCATGATCAAACATCATGTGCTCTGGGCTGGAAAAACCAGGCTGAGGTTTCTGAGCAGCTCTGGAATAAAGTTCATGTTTGCTAATGAAGCCAAGCTTCTCAATGAAGTTCTCCCTGCCAATCCTCTTCTCAATCAGTTGCTTCAGCTTCTCTCTGAAAGGAAAAGAGAAATCAATCACAGTGCAACAACTGAAAAGTGAACCCATCTTTCCCTCAGTTGTTTTTACAGTTACAACATCTGAGTAACTGCCTCAAGTCTGCGCCACAGCAGATGCTGCATTCATAATGCCATTCTACAGTGACCACTGGCATCTATTCCCAGAACAGGCACACACAGGTTCTGAGGACCTATACAAAACAGCTACCTGCTTTGCTTAGCTACAGGTGGGTCAGTTGTTGTGCTTCCCATAAGGAACATACATAGAAAAAATGCCACCAAATCTACGCTGCACTGCTCAGTTAATCCACCACCTGCCATTCACTGAATCTTTCCCTACAGTCCTCTTCTTCTTACAGCATACTTACTTCCTATAATTTTCAAGGGAATTGTCATTGTAGTAGATGGAAATGCCAAGCAAAAGTGCACACAGGCCTTGGACGAGTTGCTCCTCTTCTCCCAGGTTTTCAGCTATCTGCCCTGTGAGCTGGACTCTTGTTAAGGATATTGGAGATACTTCATAAGCACCATACATGTAACTTAATATTCTGTGTATAGATTCCCAGTTAAAATTCTTTGCAGATATAAACCCAAGCTTGATTAGGAAGCAGGCAAAAGAGCTGAAGAAAGCCTTGCAAAGCTATCTCCTGTCATGGAGGACTTGGGTAGTCAGTGGTTTTCCTGACATTTCTTCTCTAACTGTCTGCTCAAAGAGATCGAGTTGTTCCAAAACAGGCTTGCTGTTTAGATAAGGTGACAACTTCAGCCTGATGTACTTTAGCCAGATTTCTTCCTGAAAAGCAAGCAGAGAAATACGCTTCACCAGAAATAGGGAGCATTCTTCCTACCTCCTGGCATAAATCACCCTGAAAATAGTAGTGGGCTTGTTGCAGTCTAAAAACTACATCTGCCTGGCAGAACACAAAGTAAGCAGGTCAAGGATACAAAAGGTATATTGGCTGGATTATGAAGGAAGTGGGTGACAGCAATGGAGCAGTTGCTGAGCCAAGTGCAAAGTAACATCAGAAGTCCAACCCTGGTCTGGACTTTGCTGCCCTGAAAGAATAAACCCCCCCATCATTAACTTACCACAGTTTCCACAGACTGAAATACCAAAAAAAGCCTGTACTGCTTCAGAACTCACCCATTCACCATTGTAAAAACCATGTCTTTCAAAATACCCATTTGTTAGTTATACTGAACACAGCTTTAGTGCTTTGGTGAAACAAGTATTAAACCATTTGTATCTGTTTTCAGAGCAAACCAGCAAGCAACACAGATGTGAAATATGGCTCAGTGCAAATTAGCACCAGTATAAAAGTCATCACAAATTAGTTCTGCATTTATAATTCACACTAAGGTAACATGGAGAAATGCAGAGACACCACCCTGTAAAGGAGCAAGGTGTAAATTTAGTCAGGTAAGGATTCCCAATAAGAAGACATGCATCACTAAGACTTCCCGTGCTGACTGCAAATTGCTACGTGTTCCTAATGTTATTTTGTAAGTCAAGGAAGATACTACTGTAGTGGCTTTTGGTTCAGACAGTATGCACATTAAGCCAGCAAGAGGAATGCTAACTGTAGTATTTGGCTTTGTCAGTTTTCATCTGCCAATTGCCTGTCTTCTCGCTTTTGTCCCCCTTGTCTTTGCTGCAGGTACTGTGGACATAGCAGCATTGAGGCAGGCATACCTCTCTTCCAACAGTCAGCATTCAAAAGGCAACTAAGAAACATGTTCCCTGCATGGAAAACAGAACTTCACACAAGTACCTAATAAATTGGGCAAAGTAACTGGAAGCTGAAGCCAAGGCTCAAAGGGACGATGAGGCTTACAGCTGCTGGGATGGCTTCAGTGGGGGCAAGTAGAGCAAGCACAGGGATCAAGGCCAAGAGACGGTCATCAAAAACAAAGCGCCTGTGCTTGAAACATTCAATTTCCATCCTTGCCTCCAACATACTCTATGCCTTAGGGCTGAAGGCAGCGTTGGTTTTAACTTCAGCTAAGCATTTAAAACAAAATAAAAGCCCCCAAGGTCTTCGAATAAGCCAGCCTGCCCATTGAAACAGATGGTAAGCAGCAGTCTGGCAAGAAGCTCTTCTGCAGTTCCCAGCTGCTGTGAGACAGACTGGAATCGAATCCAGCAGCTCTGGCAGAAGATACCAAGGTACTGAGCTCTGAAGAGACTGCCTTCAAGGACTTCCTTCTAAGGTCCTGTGATTTGCTCTAGCACATCTCCATCACTAAGATGAAATGATCTCTTTAAAGGAGAAGAACAGATATTACGGATATCAAGACTGTGGCGGTCATCCCTGATGCTGCATACACAGGAAAGTCAGCATCTGGTCATTTTTCTTGATTATCACCACCACTACTTCCTGAGACCCACGTGAACAACATCAGAGCAGCAGAGATCACAGCCATCAGCACCAACTGCACAGCACCTGACTGCTGTGTTTCATGGTGAGTACTTCATGCCCTACCAGCAATTCTTGTTTAGTCTTTGTTACAGGTTTGTCTGCAGCTTTGCTGTGACCTTGTCATGCTGTCGTAGTAACACAGATTATCTTGTTGCTGCTGCCCTTCTACCTGAAGGTCATGACTGGTTTCCGCTGATCTAGACCTCACTGTGAGCCACGTAGTCCCCACCAAACTTTATGCTCCTCTGGCCCTCTCCTTTCCTCTGGAAAACACCACTACACAGTGATATACTATGATAGCACCTACTGTGACAGATTACAGCTCTCCATGGCTGTTGCTCTGCAGCTCAGGGCTGGTAATGATATAACCCCACTCTGCAGGACAACTGATAACCAACTCAGCAGTGAGTTAAGTAACACAGCCTGAAAGTTAAACAACTCATGTCAGGCATCATTTGCTAGTAATGAGATCCCTGCTATTCACAACTAGTAGTTCAAAGGTTATAACATCTGCTGGCAAGTACAACCTACAAAGTGCCCAGGAGGCAGGTTAAACATGTTTTTTCTTTTAGCAGTCAAGAAATCAGCAGCACATTCCCACTGCAGGTTGTACCAGCTGTTTGCTACACCAGTCTGAGAAAACACCATTTCTAACAGTTAATTTTCCTCGCAAGAAAGCTCATCTGTTAGGTAATGAGATAGCGAATGAGTCTGCCCCACTGGAAGGAAAGCACCAGTGCTACCCAAGATTCTCATCCCATAGCTTTGTGGAGAGAGTCCCCTGGAGACACAGAGCGAGCTTGTTACGCTAGGGAAAAACCCAAACCCAACTGCAACACAAAGCTGTAAGTGGGAACACATCAAAAAGCAGTTAAAGAAAACCTCCCCAGCAAAACCAAAGGCAAGAGAAAAAGGCCTGCTTTTGGCAAGAAAATGCCCAAGCTGGGCCAAAATATACATACCCGTCTGTCGATCTTATCACCCTGCAAGTTACACACGTATTACTTGAGAAGCTTCAAGTACAACACAGTTCAGAAACACCCCCCCCCAAAGTTTCAGTCCCTTCCATCACGTAGGGCTAAAGAGCCACAGGCAGTTTTGCTGACTCAAATCTACCACACACAAAAAACGCCAGGAACAGGATAAAAAGGAGCACTGTCAGTTTTCAGGTCAAGCAGATGAAAAAGTCACACCAACCAATTCAGAATTCCAGCATTCTGCTGGAATTATTATCAACTGCAGGGAAGTCTAATAGCTGCCAGAGTTATCCAGCTCCTCATTTCTGCAATCATTCAGGAGAAAGTATCCAGAATAGAAGCAGATGTCCCAGGGAAGCAGGGGCTCACAGGTGAGCTTCACCTGCTCAACACTGGCAAAGCTAACAAGAAAGCTTTCAAGTTTTTAACAGCAAAACCAACCCTAACCAACATGTGAGAGTCTGGTATTTTCAAGACATTCCCAGTTAAATTATGGGTTAAATACTACACAGGAACCCTTTCAGCAACACAATGCCACCGGGGATCCTGCCAGTTTGCCTCTTCTTTTAAACCAAGTTTAAGGTCTCAGTGCTTCAGAACCCTCTACTTAAGAGTAGGCAACACCAAGGATCAATCGCTGATGAAAAAGCAAGATGTGCTGCTTTTCTCTTCCCCTTAGAGCATACGGGAGTTTAAGCAAAGCTTAAAATGATCTGCAAAAGACAGAGAACCCTCCTTCTCAAGTTAGATGACTACATGGCTGTCTAGATGACTAGTCTAAGACTAGGTAACCTTTGAAAGTCCCTTCCAACCCATACTATTCTATGATAGTACGCCTCCCTGTGAAGCTCCTGCACAAGTGCAGCATTCCTCCTGGATACCTGGAGCCTTAACCTGGTGCTGTACCTGTGAGAGGATGTTGGTGCATTGCTGCAGCAGAGACACGGGTGGATTGCCGATGCTGGTGGCGAGCTGAACTCTAAGGAGCTGTTCTTTCAGAGTGGCATTCTCCTGCAACGCATGTGCCAAGGCCACAGCAGCACACCAGTTAGAGAGGGAGTCCGTGGAAAAGAGGCCCCCACAAAGCAGCTGACCAGCCGAGACTGAGTTACCTGTAGCTACCACAATGATCAAGAAGTGAGATTAAAACAAGCCACAAAAATAGGCAAAATATTTAAGACATCAGCATACAGTTAAAATGCAGAAAAATTAAACTAGTCAAGTTTGAGAGAAAACATAAGCAAAGAATGAATGCAAAAGATGGACTCTTCATCAAGGACTGAAGCAACAGGACAAGGAGTAAAGGATTTAAACTTGAGCAGGGGAAGTTCAGGTTAGATCTAAGGAAGAAATTCTTTACTGTGAGGGTGGTGAGGCACTGGCACAGGTTGCCCAAAGAAATGGTGAACGCTCCATCCCTGGCAGTGTTCAAGGCCAGGCTGGACAGAGCCTTGGGTGATGTTGTCTAGTGTGAGGCATCCGTGCCCATGGCAAGGGGTTGGAACTGCATGATCTTAAGGTCCTCTCCAACCCAAACCATTCTGTGATTCTGTGATCTTGGCCAGATCAGACACTCAATGGCAAGTAAATGATTTTGCAGAAGACATCAGCTGATGCATTAAACACTGGGGGCAGTTAGCTTGTTGCAGAGACACTAACTCTGCATACCATCAATAGTAGATGGCAGAAGCGTTGACACGATTTCTCCTTGGCCTTTTTGGTTTTTGTAGAGAAAGCACTGGAAACAATAGAGGACAGCACAACGTAGCACAAAAGGCTGACGTTCATTCACCATGGACATCAGAAGTACTACAATCGCAGGCCTGTTGGGGAAGATAAAAAACATTAGGGTACAGCTGCGAATGGAGACAACCACAGGCAGACAAACTGTAGTGTATTCTACAGGTAAGGAAAGAGACTTTTGCCCATTCCATACATTACAACTGGAGTAAACCCCTTGATTTTAATACCCAGGATTTTCAGGTCATTAAAACACACAACAGTATTCTTTACACATGACTGCCAAGAGCTAGCATTCCTCCACAGTGTATCCATTGCCCCTCAAGTCCCATGCTGCTCCCTGCAAGCTTCAATACCACGTAAGATACCTCATGAGGCCACTAGCAGCTTGTAATACAGAATGCTGCCCCTCTACCTTCACGCTCCTATTCAACATTGAGATTAAGATCTCCTTAGGCTAACATTTGCTGTTCCCCAGTCTGAGTAAATAGCAATAACCTGCCTGTTTTCCTGCTCTCTAACTGCTTTTGTAGGCTGTCTTTTGACCAACAGTTCATCCCTGTCTAGGAATTTCTCTCCTACTGCTCACTTATTTTTCAGGTGTCACATAACAAAATCAGTTCTAGGTCTTATTTCCATAAAACACACCTGACACCTTCATGCTCTAACACATCAATGTGAACTCAATTCTATTGCTCTGTATCACTATTTAAACAATCCTTTAGATCACACTGCCATGGCCCATACCAACACAGCATTACCTAACACAGTTAAACACTTTCCTTCCTCTACCTTGGTGGGTTAGAAGGTGCATTTACAGAGGCAAAGTAGTCTTGATTCATCTGGCATCCTCGAATGACCTCTGATACAGTGTTTATGGTCTACAGAAAGGGCAGAGAAAAAAATAAGACAGTTAAATGTGAGCCATAATCTATTACCTAGGACACTCACTCAAAATTATTCAAGGTTCCCCTGACAGCTCAGTAGCACAGAACACATATTCAGCATATTCACTAAAACCATTTCAAATCAAACCCAAACAACTAACAGCTATGAAGCATGCTGAGAGTAAGGTCAAGGGACAGAAAGCTCTAACGGATCTATCACACCCAGTTACCTCCAACTTTATTTGCTACCTCAGACCAGGTTTGCTATGACAGCCAGTTAAAAGTAGACATTTTAAAGAAGTTGAATGATGAAACCTTCTAAAAGGTAAAAAGAACTGGAATGGAGGCCACACCAAAGGAACCAGTCTACCCTCAATCACAGAATGGCTAAGGTTGGAAAGAACCTTAAGATCATCCAGTTCCAACCCTCTGCCATGGGCAGGGATGTCTCACACTAGACCATGTCACCCAAGGCTCTGTCCAACCCGGCCTTGAACACTGCCAGGGATGGAGCACTTCTTTGGGCAACCTGTGCCAGTGCCTCATCACCCTCACAGTAAAGAACTTCTCCTTATTTCTAACCTGAACTTCCCCTTTTTCAGTTTAAACCCATCACTTGTCCTATCGCTACAGTCCCTGATGAATGTATGGGAGATGCTCTAAGCATGTCATTTTATCAAGGGAAAAAGCACCTCATTCTACTGCAGGCAGGGCTTCCTAGAAGCTAGAAATGCCTCATCACTGGGAATGTGCCAAGTCAGAATACTTCTAGACTCTCTCAAGAGAGAAAAACAAAAATCCCACCACCAGAACAGGGCAAAACATGAATCAATACAGCCACTTTGGATATGCTGAAATCCAACAGAGAAAATTAGCAAACAGCAGTAACTTCTGGTTGCAGAATATAATCTAAAAGACTATCTCACATTGATGCTGCCCCCCTCTCCCACTCCCTCCCACCCCGTGAGAGACTGAACTGAAATCAGACTCCACTGTCCATTCTCAAAGGTTGGTATGTATGAGAAGCTGAAATGGGATTCCACCTTCCACTGTCTCAGAGATGGGTGGGAGAAGTTGAGATAAGACTCCAACAGGGAAACAAAGCTGTGAGGAACTGAAATGGGACTCCATGGTCCATTGCCTGAGAGATGGGTGGGAGGAGCTGAGATAAGACTCTTTCACTCATTACCTCCAGGCCTGGTGTGAGGAATTGCTGCAGATGTGCAGTTAGCTGCAAGACCAACAAACTGGTCTACCAGGAACGTGTAATATGTGACACGAAGAATAGAGGTACTCTCCCCAACTCATAATAAAAGCGGGAAAAGATAATCATCAGGCAGGACACCTCTGTGAGAGCACCCTCCATGAGGACAACTCCAAGGACATCTCCACAAGGACACCCACCTCTGACAACTACTACAGACTCTTGGGGACACTACTCTGATACCAACTTTGGACCCTGAAGGACTCCCACCACTGAGGAAGACAACTAAAGACTCTGGGACACTGCTGGATCCATGGTGGTAACTATATCTCTATACCCTGAATTCTTGCTTCATTTCTATCTTTTTTCTGATCTGTCCTACTGCTACCCCCTTTTTAATAGTTTCCTTTTTTATAATTGTCTTTCTGTAATAAACTAACTGATAGATTACGGTACTTGACCTCATTTTCATCTTAGTTTCACTCACGGAATCACAAACAAAACAGGTCTGACACTTGGGTTTTCTCCAGTTGGACCCTGACACCCACAGAGGAAACTGAGATCTGTGGCATCTGAAACTCTTAGCAAATAGCCTAATTCCAGTTTGTCTCTGCAGCTGTCTCTATCCCTGTAGACGACTGCTTTCACCCATTTAGGTGCCCCCCCTCATCACATCAATCTGCTCCCTCTTACTTCCGTCAGGATATCAGCAGGAACTCCTGTTGCCATCAGGATTGTACAGAGCTGCTGTAAGAGCCCACAGTGAAACATTGCTTTCTGACAGCTGCTGGTAGCACCAGGAGGATTTGTGGGGGACACAAGCACCCGCACAAGCTAGAAAAAACGAAGAATATATTTATGTGAAGAGAGCCTGAGACCACCTGAATCATCAAACAAAACCGATTTACGCATTTTAAGTTTGGCCACGAAACAGAATTGCTCCTCAAAATGGGGATAAGAAATAACAACCGAACACGATGTTCATCTCATTGGCTACGCTGGGCCATTTGATTTTGAGTTCAGTTAAACCCTCTAAAACCTTCAAATTTCTGACTCCACTGCAAACCTTGCAACTACGTGATGTGAAATCAAGCTCTAACCATCCTCCTACTTGGCTCACCATTTGTCAGAACTATTTTTCGGAAGGTGACAAACTACCTTCATCATTAACATTCAGCTTCCGCATGAAGTGCCACAGAACAGGAAAACCTTATTCCCATTTTTGGAGGAGTAAGCAGAAGGAAAGATGCCCAAAAATAAAAATTATGAATCCATGGTGAAGGCAGCTGCTAGAACCAGGTTAATGTATTGCAGCCATACATGAACTCACGCATGGGGCCTCCTCATATAGAACGCCCCCAGTGATCTATTGAAATCACTATTAAATCTTCGGTTCCCCAATATGCCAGCCACTCCAAATCCACAACTTGGCACCAGTGTTTATGCTGAAGGCAGTACATCTCATGGATGTTGGTATCTTATTCTACCTACAAACACACGGATCTCATAGTTGACTATTAAGTTATACTTACTCTTCACTGCAGAGCTGAAAGTGCTGAAAACAGTACTTAGGAGATGAAGTGTTTTACCTGCAGCATTAGGTGGAGATTAGTTACTTTCTGTGCAGACCACCCACAGTTGTCATCTCCAACCTCAAACCAAGGTTTCATACGCTGAATGTATGAACCTTCCTTGAAAAAATTCTGATTGGAATTATTATTCTTCAACAAGTTTTGCAGTAGGAGGAGACAGTCTTCCACTACTATTCCTGGCAAGACAGAAAACACAAAGAAATAATTAGAATATCACACACAGAAAACTAACTGGCTTCTCCCCACACTGAGTATGTTCTGGACAGAACAGAGCACATGCTTCTGAACTCTTCCATTCTTACCAAACATTAGAATTGGATCAAGAACTGTGAACCATACACATGAAAAAATAACCAGAAGCCACTCAGTACATCAATGTCAATCCAGCACATTTCCAAAGAAACCGTAACTGTGTTTGTTTCACAAGTCTGAAGCAAAACTGTTATTTCCAAAGAACACACAATTTGTATGAGTTCATTGGGTAAGGATGGGGAGAACTTCAAAGAAAGCCTCACAACCACTTCATGTCTCAAAGTATACCTACTTCAGAGTAAGGCCACACAATTCTCCCTCTCCATTGTAAGCAACTAAACTGGAACTGCATCATGATTCAAATGTAGCGATTCTTAGTGGATTAGACATTCGTTCTCTTCAATCACCGGCTACATCTTCAACTCATTTCAAAGCTGCTTTCTTGGTTATTTTGGTGGAGAAGCAATTCTTAGAAATATCCCTTACAATGAGCCAGTTAAAACTCAACTGCCTGGAGTTTCAACAGGGTTTTTTACTCTCACGTTATAGTCTGTGCTGAAAAAGCATTATAGGTGCTTATCAAGTAAGTGCTCTGTGAAGAGAAAATCCTCAGACAACTTTGTCCAGAAAACAACACTAGTAAAGGCACTGGTACTGCTGGGATGCCTCCAAATCTTACTCGGTGTTAAGCATAAAGACCTACTCCTTGCACTCCTGAGCATACACAAGCAGTTCTGGACTTGGGAGTGGGAGAAAAAAGCGAGACCAGTTTAGTTTTCCCACTCAGAAGAGCTGCAGATGGGAGAAACAGATACGTGGTGGGCAGGGGAGAGAGCAGAGAACTCAGAGCATTTAAGAGTTCACATACCAACTCACCTAAAATTATTAACTGCCTCAAAATAGCAGCTTTGAATCAGAGGCTTGCTTAATTCTTCCATGCCAACACACCTGGCATAATCCATCTGGGAGAGAAGCATTATCTGTTCCTGCATCCCACAGAAAAGTCATGGAACAGCAAAATGCCTTTTTACTAACATAGATCCTGTAGCAAATTACAGGTGGTGGTAAACTCATGTGTTGCTAATAAAAACACCTAAATGCTGCATCATTTTTGTTCAGTTTTTCCCCCTTTCCCCCCAGCTGGTAAATGATTTGGCAAGGGGCTGATCAGGAAACTGAAGTTATTAGTGAGGCTGAAGAAACTCACCAACCCATTATTTCCAGCCACTCCAACCATTCAAGGATCTCGCAAGAGGAATGCAGATGCTTAACTCAGTAAGTGACAAATGCAGCACATGTGTATCTGACACTGCCATTCCAAGTGTACACATTCACAGACCTCAGCCAAACAAGACCACACAAACTCATGCACAAGTGCTCAGAGACATTAACTGATGTCTTAACTACGTATCTCAAGACTGGTTTCAAAAGATGCTCAAACCCTGCCTACTTGTTCAGTCCGGTACTACCACGCTGTATGTTTTGATCCTTCTAGCCACTGACACAGCTACAACCACATACTAACATCAGCCTGTAAACATCATCACGCAATGGTTTATGCAGAAGCACATGACTAAGTCTTGGATTTTTCTGTACCTCCATCACTGTTTCCTTCTTCTGTTATGATATCCAGAAGTCTCTCAAAGGCATTCTCAAAGGCAACAATCTTCTGTATGGCTGCGTTACTTTTTGTCAATTGCTGTAACAACAGGACTCCCTTGACAGGCAAGGCAGAGAATAAATTAAACTTAATTTTACTAGAACTATATTGTTTTTCACAAGTCATAGCTCTTAGAAGGAAACTAAATCAGCAACATAATCCTGTCCAGCATCTCTGTACTTCAAAACAGAAGCACAGTACTGTTAAAAAAGACACTAAGCAGCTATAAAGAAGAAAGAAGGAACTTGTAAAGCTCCTCATCTCTTCTGTAATAATCTGAGCATTTTGACAGCTAATCGGGAAAGAGGAAGGACTGCAGTTAACCTGACAGAGGGTGAAGAGAAATATTAGCTAACATACTATGAAAACCCTGCACAAGGGTCAGTGTTTGCATTAAATATCCAGTAATGGTTTGCCTTTGTTATGAGGACTGTAGCCTGACATCCAAAGGCCACACAGCTCAGCTGTGGAGTGAAATATTCCCAATTAGCAACCAGAATCATTTTTTCACATGTATTTGCTTAACTTAATCCAAATTCTGCACAAGTATATGCAATTCAGGTGACAGTTACTTTTTATGAAGAGAATAAAACACCTTTGTTCTGTACTTACATCATTTCGTATAACCTCCCTAGAGTCTGCTAGTAAATCCATGAGTCTGGAAACACCTGCAAGAAATGCATAAAGAGCAAGCATAAAGAAGTGCAGCCCCTCTAGCCCTTTGCCATGATATTTGCAAAGCCTCCAGCTTCAGGTTTATCAGCAAGAAATCAACCACTCACCCATAGGGCTAACAAGAATTATCTGCTGCACTTGAGGTCCTTGCTGCTTTAAAAGAGATGTAAGGAGTTTCACACCAGGCCAGCGAACATGGAAATCAAATTCCTGCAAAGACGGAGAAAAGGACATCAAGTAATAAATTCCTCAGTATTCATCTTCCTCTTCTAGATCCCAGTTATGAATAGACACCAAACAGATAAGAAATTTCACCTGCTGTCTACTTTCTTTTCCATCCATCCTATCACAGCACTCAGCCAGCAAGTCAAAACACTATCCTGTTCTTTGTATTTTATCGTCAGCAACTTGAACACCCAGCAGTTTCCTTTCCTCCCTCTCTTCCAGGGTAGCTTTCCAAGCTGTATCTTCTTTCTAAAAACCAGTCAGTCTGATCCTGCAGGGATCAGCCTGTATTAACCAGAAATCCAAGAGAGAAAGAATAGCAAACTCTTCTGCATCTTCTTCCTATTACCAAAAAATAGCAGCAGCTTCTCTTAAAACTGGGTCTTGTCAGTTCTTGAGCTTTCTCTTGCTGATGAATCCATGAACAGACTTGACCAATCACAACAAACCTCTGAGCTCCCCAGGTCACCTCAAACTCATTCAACTGACCTGTTCATCCAGGTCATCTCCAACCCCACATTCACCATGTCTAAGACTACCTCACATTTGACATAGGCTCCACTAGAAAGCCAAGAGAAAAGCTTTATCCATTAAGGTCATCTCCTGGTACAGCATGATATGTCTCTCAGTATTCCAAGTATGATATTACTACTCACCTCCACAAGAGTCAGCAAGAGTGTGACATTTTCGTGCTGTTTAATGAATATCTCTGTGAACTGACTCCCCAAATCATCAACTTTTGTTAAGTTTTCTTCTATAATAGTAAAAACAATGTATTACAACACATGATTGGAAGAACTTCAGGTCATTGTAATTTTTGTTCTTAAAGTAGGGCCACTAGAGACAGAAAGGTCTAGAGTCACTGCTATAATGTTCATTACTCTCAAAATAAACACTGACACAAGCTTTAGACAAAAAAGAAAAAAACTGCATTACTCTAAACATGACTTTCATTGAAAGGTTTTTTGTTTTAAAAACAGGAGGGAACCAAAAATCTACTAAACAAACTCATTTCAGTGTCAAAAGGAAAAAAAACGTTCTTTTGAAAAGGAAAAAATGTCTCCTTGATCACACTTCACTGCAGAGCCATAGCAAAGGCACTGCTGCTCATTTTTTACATCAGGTTGCCCTACAGATCATGCACATGTACATTCATCCCATGCTAGCTAATGGCTAGCAGGCTCAAGAACAGCTTGAAGCATAAAGCACAGAAAATATATGGTAAAGCTACTACATTTCTGACCAAATCTGAAGGTCCGGTTTACTGAAATGAAAGCGAAAAAGGCCTCTTCCTCCTGATTAAACTGCAGGATTTACAGCCTTACCAAGGAGTTCCTAACAAACCACTAATAACTGAGCCTAGAAAGGGTTAAAGACCACACATAAACTTCCAAGTGTACCTTGCTGGGGGCATGGCAAAACAGAGAAATCAAAGGACTCTGCTATAAAAATTTGGAGCTAAGAAAACAATTTGAATTCAACCAACCCAATTCAGACTGTTATCAATGGTGTTTTGTATCTCATGTTTAAGGATTTCCAGCACAGGAAAGAGATATTTGTTTGGTCTTTCAGACATCATAGAATGGTTTGTCAGAGAGTAAATGATAATTGCTCTAACACAATGTATGTGTGTGTGTATATATGTATACATACATATTTGTAGGGTGTCCCTGCCTACCGCAGAGGGGTTGGAACTGGATGATCTTAAGGTCCTTTCCAACCCGAACTATTCTATGATTCTGCATTTTGTTCTTGAAACAGGCTTATCAGTAGGTAGCTTACAAGAAGGAGAGAGAAGCAGCACCTATCTGCTGCCTTTTTTTTTTAGCTGCAGAAACTAGGAAATACTATCAAAAGATGACAAAAGGGAGGACAGGCTGTGTGCAAAAATAGCTCTGGCACAAATCATCTAGCAGAACATGAGTCCTACAGTGAGCAATCTGAGGCTGAGGAGCTCATCTCATCTGGCTCACTCCTGGTTTACAGGAGCAATTAAAACCTCAGGTAAGCCACTGCCACAGAAGTTTGGCTGCTACACTTGCTACTATAGACTAAGGGGAAACACCCCTCTTGGGAAGGTTTCCCAATGTGCGAGAGTGAATTAGGAACTAAACACCT
>JBCJKH010033056.1:0-15856 GCA_039877255.1 Loriculus beryllinus
CCAAATGTTAGCAGTTTTGCTTGATAAAAGAATCCCTCTGCCTCTAGCTTTGCACATCATCATAGAACTGGACATTGTGTAGGCTCTACATAATAAAGAAATCAGTGTTAACCCATTGTCTACTTTACTTTACCTGGGAGCTCCACCACCAAAAGAAGGTAGTGTTGCCTTCTTTCAGTGTTTGGCATTAATATTTACTTTGGCTAATTATAGCAGTATTTTTATTTGATTTTGCTTTCGGAAGTATGACACTGTACTTGGATGGTCAGTTTCACTTTCAAATTTGAAAGTGTGGCTGAAGTTTGAAATGCAGTGTAGATGGAGTATAAATTCTGTATTTTCAACTGCTGGACCCCATGGATAAACTGTTAGAAATCATAATTAAAAAAAAAAAAAAAAAAAAAGAAAAGCAAAAAAAAACAAACCAACACCAAAACAAAAACAAAACCCAAAACCAAAAGCCCCTCTTGGAATTTTCAGATTTCGGTTGTCCATAACTGTTGGTAATATTATTAAAACCTGTTTTGAGAGTTCCTTATTTCCTCCATAAGCCTTTGATTCATCGCAAATTATTGTTTTTTTGCTTTTAAGCCCATCATCTTCTTTACCTCTATTATTTTCCTCCCTGTTTTCTTTCCACCACAAGAGGAAGCCTCAAGGGGAATTTGCTAGATACATAGATGCCCTGGAACGGAAAGAAGGAGACAGTTGTAGGTTATCTGAGAGTGCGGGTTGTATGAGAATTTATTTTCAAAAAGAGGTGTGGGTTATCTGAGTATCAGGCTATATACAGGGAAATATGGTAATATAAAACCATTTTAGTTCTATCTGATACATTCCTGCTAGGCTTGTGAAAAGACAGATTTGCTTTTCTGAGATGTGCATATCTATACAATTTCATTTCTTTCATGAGAGCAAACGTATAACTGATAGATTTTAGTGCTTTTTGGTCTTATACCATGATTTTACTTCTGCTAGTAAGGTGTAATATTGCACAAATGACTTTTGTTTTATATTGTGGTACTACTGCTACTGTTTTATCAATAATTGTCTTTGATTTATTTTAAGAAATTAAGACCTGTTCTCAAATGTATTTAGGAGCATAACTCCTAATCTGTCTCCTCAAATTTCAAAGGTATATTAATTGATGGTATATTGATACTATTGAAAATATGATCTTTTTAAAGATGTGTACATTGAGAACTGCAGGTGGCAAACCTGTTATTTCAATGTTTTCCCACATTCTTAATTGACCTCTTTTCCTTTCTCAAAGAGGCTAATTCCATGCTCATGAAAAGCGAGCAGTGTCCTCCACTTTCCACTTTACTAAGGGCATTGCCTATCCTGCTGGAAAGGAGAACCTCAGAGAGGATGATGAAAGGACATGGAAGAATGCTGCATGCCCAGTCATGTGTTTCTACAAGTTGCTTCTCTGAGGTCTTCCAGTTTTGTTCCTAGTAGAGACTCAGTTGAGTGGAGCTCTCTAGGTAATACCTGAACAAATAGAGTTCTTTTCAGGTATAGTGTTCAATGACCTTTAAAAATTGTGAGTTTTTTAATTGCAGTGAGGAATTTCCAATTTTGCCAGATACAAACTAATATTATTGAATCTGACAATCAACAAGAGTGAAGCAGAGATTTTCCCCTTTTTATGTTCAGAGTAGGTAACCAGGGCAGAGGCTAGGTAATAATATGTGGATGAGAACTTAGTGGCCATATTGAGAATTCACCTAGATATTCTTGAATCCTTGTTCTGCAGTCCAGTGGATACAATGCCAGCCATCTAAATGACCCTATTTGAACTCCATGCTGCATTCTCTGCGAGTGTTTTCTTCTTGAACTCTAAATGTTTTTGCAAAGAGAAAAGTCAGAGATTTTCCACTCTCTATATAAAGGTGAATATACATTTCCAAAAGAAAGATCGTGTTAAGTGCAGTTGCTAAAGTAACAGTAGCATATTACATTGCATTTCTTCTTCCACATTTCTGTCAGGCCCAAAAGTGCTAGTCATTTAAGAACACAGTGACATTACCAGGAATAAACAAATGCAGCTGTGGCAGAAGATAAAGAACAAAGCCCTCTAACTAATTTTTCTGACTCAAAGATGAGCTGAACAAGGAACTAATTGCACTTACAGCATTATTTACTGGCCTTTTCATTAAATTCAATGAAGACAGTAGTAAACAATGCAGGAAGAGTAAGGGATGTATTTCTATCTTTGATTCACAGTGCTCACCTCAATGCAGATTTAAAAATTTGCTACTAAATGATGATTAATGCTGTGTATCTGAAGACACCAGCAAGGACTAAAAGACTTCAACATATTCTCTAATTTTAATTATTTGGAAGAATAATGAGTAAATTCATTTACTCCAGACTTGTGTCAATAAAATCATAAATACATTCTAAAGAAAACTGATTCAGATATTCTTGCATGATCCACACTACCTTAATGAGAATTTTCCCTTGGTCATAGCACTTCAACAGTGGTTGCATGTGTATATTGGACCAAAATAATAATGTAAATTAGAGCACTATATCTGAAAAGAATACATAGAAGATACATTGCTCTCCAAAATCTGATTCAGTCTGGCAAGTCCTTCATCCCACTTTGCGTAGTTTGTACTTTCAGCTTATTTGTCTTGTATGTTGTTTAAGTGACTTTTTATTGTTGAAAAACTCAATTTTTTTATAAACTAACCAAAAGGTGCAAAACAAATAATGTTTATTATTTCTATTATTAGAAATAGTTATTTTTATTATTATTTTTATTAGTATCTATACCCTCAATTTATGTGGGAGCTGCTTGAAAGAGAAATTCTGGCAAGTCTTCTAAAGCCTGGAAGTTTCCTTTCCATAGTAGTCTTACCTGTCCACAGTAGTATGGAGGCTTGTTGGAATTCACATGGCTGATTTCACATCTCAACTGTAGTCTATTCCTTCCCTGTCTTGAGAAGAGTAGTAGGAATAAAGGTAATTTCATAAGCAGGAAGAAAGTCTGCTCGTTTTCAAGGAGATTTGTATAGCTCTGAGTTCTATCTTCTTTTAAGTGCTTATTCCAAGTCCTTGAACTTACTTAGAAAAAAGTTTATCCTTGAGTTTTTGATGCTTCTTGAATTGTTTTCCTTAGACTGTAGTCATTCACTAGAGAGAATTGAAGGAACACATATTTAAAAAATAAATAGAAGAAAAACAGTGATCTAGTAGAATAAGGCAGGGAAGGAGAAAAGTTACAGAGGAGATAAAAAAAAACCCAACAACTAATAAAATATGATATTTCTAACAAGCAGTGAGTTTACCCAAGGTCAGAGCTATCAATTTCAAACAGATGTAAATAAAATGAAAGATATAGTTTAGATGTAAACCCTTTAAAAACCAAAAAGAAACAATCAGGAATGTAATGAAAAAGATTGTTTACTAGACTTTCAAAGGCAGGTAGGTAGGTAAGAAGACAGTGGGAAGGAACAAAAAGAATCTAGAAGAAAAGTCTAAATACAAGCAGGCCTAATGGAAAAAGTGAAATACAGACCTACCAAGGATAATGGAAGTTTACCTCAGGACAACATGAAAATAAGAAAAAAAGTGCATGAGCATGTCTCCTATGGCAAAGGAGCAAGGTGCAGTTAAGACCATATCTAGCTCCCATGCCCAATCACAGAATAGTTGAGGTGGTAAGGGATGTCTAGAGATGGTCAAGTCCAACCCTTCGGTTTACATAAGCTAGAGCTAGTTACTCAGGGTATTGTCCAGCCACATTTTGAACGTGGCCAAGGTATTTCCACAGCCACTTTGGGCACCTTGGTCCAGTGCTATGTGCCACTGCTTGAAAGGATTAGGGCCTGAGTCAGTGCTACATCTCTAAAAACCTACCACCTGCAATTTGCTGATGATGAGTGACAATTTTAATTTGAAGCATTCTGCCTAACTGGTTATTTGAGCACAAAAGTTGGTTTTCAAGAGTGCGTGAATTTTGAAAGAAACAGTATTGCTGTCTCCTTACATTTGGATTCAGGTGACATAGGTGCAAAGAGCTGTAGTAACTACAATCAGAACAGATGAATTCACAAGAGGTGAATCAGTATAGAAGCTGCATGACTACAGTAATGGTTTTTGAATTCTCCATGTAGCATTGTGGTTTGGGAACCAAAAGAAATTTTACCAAATGGAAAATGGTACTTGATGGAGCAAAGAGAAAATCTCTACCTTTTCTCATCATTCTATGATATGCCTCCTAATCCAGAAGCAGGCAAGATATCTTACTACCATATCGCGTAACATTCTATCCAGTGCCTAATAGCACCGTAGTTCAGTGTAAGACTGTATATTAAGGGGAAGACAAAGATTGCAGATCTGTGTATTTAGTGACATTTTTTTCACCCACATATGCTCTTTCACTAGCAGTTGCTATAAAAATTGCTATACTACTCAGTCTGATAAAAGATACTGTTGCTGAACTCATCAGAAATGAATGCTTTATAGTATGTCTTGAAGTGTGGTACAGAGTATAGAGATAAGCAGCATCCGCTACTTGTTTGACTTCTTGGTCTGTCATAAGGCCAAGCATAACTTGGAATGGTAGAAAGGCCACTGTGCAATGATAGCTCCGTCAGGAAAGATATTTTTTACCTTGATCAACAATTTTTTCCTGCTGAAAGATATTCAGAATGGGAAGAAGGATGTGTGTTTAGTTTTTGCTAAAGGCATGCCAGCATTAATATGGGGGAAAAAAAGTCTAAAAAAATATACTTTAGAAGAAGAAAACATCATGTATATGAGAAAAATTATCAGTTATTCATTTACTATATGTGCCAAAAAGGGTAGCGTATTTGGCTGCTCAAACTATTTTTATTGGGTCAGTTGCCTAGTTATTTTTTCAAGGAGAACCAGAAAAAACAAAGCTGTTTTATACATAAATCTGAGACTAGAAACAGGAAGAATTAGTAACTAAATAAATACTTTTAAAAGCTGTCAGTAAGAAAGTTGAAATCTAACTTTGTCAGGCTAGGCAAAATGGGATGTTCTGAAGTGTTTCTTGATGGAAGAATAAGGACTGCTCTGGAGAAGATAAATGCTAGCCAAATTATAATCTGAATTATGCTTCATTGCTACCTTTCTCTCCTGCCTCCTTGTGAGAGAATTTATACTAACACATATATATGTCTGCAGATAGACACAAAAGAGTTTGGAAGTCCCCTCATTTTTCCTCCTATATTGTTCCTTCCTTTTCAAGTAATCTTATCCGTAATTTATGTCAGAGAGAAAGTATACCATAGATCTGTGTCAGGAATAAATGATCACAGTAGTTTGTTTATGAGGTGTTCAATGATTTTCATATTTGGGGTATTTTTAAGCCAACTAGATTTGGGAGTGAAATTGATAGAGAGGTCTTGGGAACTCAGATTTTACCAAATGTAAAACCCTTGACTTTGTCTCTCACTCTTGGGCTCCATGGAAAGTTTTGAAGCTAGAGTTCAGATGTATGGAATAAGCTGATTTACATCTGCCCTGTAAAATCTGTTGTCTTGGCTTCTGCTGAAACTTAGAGCAATGACAGGACTGTGGTTGCATAGGTGATTCAAGAATATTCGTACTGCCTCATTTAGACAAGTACTCAGATGCCTAAATTAGAATCTTTAACTCTTTGCTTAGGTAATGAGGAAAGTATATGTTGTGAAAGAGCACCTACTGGCACACTGGTTGTATACTGAAAGACTCTCCTTGAGCGTGACTCTCCTCATTTTGTTGGTGAGTTTTGTAGGAACAAGGATCTTAAATTAGGCCGTTAAATAACCAGCATGAACTTGACCTTCTATGACAGATAATTGGGATAATTTGTACTCAGAAGCATTTTAGAGTTACTAACGCAAGGAAGACTTATCACATAGGTAAGGGGCCTGAAAATCTATTTCAGTTTGTTTGTGTAGTGGTAATAGATGGTAGGTTTGGTGTACTGACTAGGAACAAAATATGGTGCATATCATACAAACAGATTTCTGATTTCAGGACTTTTTCAGCATGACAGTTATTGCCTAATTAAGTCTAAAGAGAACTCAAGTACTACCTTTTTGTATTGGCCTTTATTTTTAGAAAATTAAGGACATTTAGAAAATGAAGGAATTATTCAGAAATACTTTCAGAAGGAATCTGCACAGGCTCTGGGAATCCCAAGAACTCACAGGCACATTGTGCCTTTCCCAGATGTGATATCAACTACAAAAACAGAGCAGTTGTTGAAAGAATGTGAAGGTTATCATGCAAAGCATGTTTATATGGTTCAAGTGAGAGGAAATGATAGCAACTCCCATAGTGGGAGAACTTCCTGTTCAGAATATCCTGACTTTCATTCCCCTTGCTCAAAGCTGCAGTAGTCCTCCTGATCATTGTCAGAAGAACCAGGAACATTATCAAGGCACAAAGAAGATATCTTCAAAATAAACAGTCCACAAGATGAATGCACACATGTTTTTAAAATAATAAAATAAAATAGATAAAATACTATTTACCTTTTTTTGTTCTGTCTCTACATTTTCCAGCTCATTCTTTCAATTACTTTTACTATGATTTTTTAAATATTTTCATTTTAATTTCCCACTTTTCTTTTTCTTCCTGATTAAACGCATGTGTTTCTCATTGTCTCATCCTTTTGCCTTCAGGTCCCAGTTAATAATTGTGGCTACATTCTAGATAAACTATACTGAGAAACTTTAGCATATGGTCAGAAGCCATGCCTTCTAGAGAAGAAAAAGTTAATTGGAACTGGTTCAGGACTTGTTCCTAACAGCTACACCAACTCATCACTATTCCCTGTTGTCTTCAAAGTAAAGCTTAACTTTCAGTTTTACATTATTAACCTGTTTTTGTTGGCTTTATCTGAGCTGTTCTTTCTAGGTCTGGATGGTATTTCACCACCTTCCTGAGCTGGCAGGTGCGCAACAGCACAAGCACTTAAAAAATATTTTCTTTTGTACTAATATAAATAAATTAAGATGTTCTTCAAAGTCTGCGATGTTATTGGATTAGCATATCCTTTAATACCAAGAAAACGTTGGTAGAACGATTATGTGTCACTTGCCCTCTGTTTTATGGCTGGTCTACAGTAGACCCACTTGTACAAGAGGCATCGCTCAGAGCCCTGCTTAGAAGCAAGTTCCAGAAGTCCACACAGATCAGAGGCGTAGATATCTGAGAGCACAGAAAACAAAATCTATCGAGATATAGATAAATACTTTAACGTAAATATCAAAATGTTAATGCTTTAATGATACCAGTATAAAAGGGTCAGAAAACAGCCCTTTCACCCTTTCCTTCTAGCACTCATTCAGACTATAGCCATACCTGAAAGAAGAATCTCCAAAAAAGAAAATCTTTTGGTTTTCTCAAGTGCCCTTGTGGCAATGGAAGTCAGAGGAATAGCCTAATTCTTCCGTAACTTATGTGTAAAAGAGAGAGATTGAAGTAGGCTTTTGTTCCTTGCCTTAGTAAAATGGAACCTTTGATCATTGTTTTAAATTGAGCTGTATAAACCTTGCTGAACTGAGGGCACAGAACTGACACACTTAAACCTGCTCCCAGCTTTCTTGACTGTATCATAAACCAGGAATGTGCTTTAGCTCTAGGTCCAGAAGTCTTAGATCAGGTGCAAGCTTGAATTTTTGCATAAATACTGTTTATAACTACCTTTTTTGTCAGGGAAACCTCAAAAGTGCAAACTCAAAATGCTCAATAGTCATAAGGGTACTAAAATGCCTCAAAATATTCTCATTTCAGGCCAGCTTGGATGCGGCTTTTAGAAACCTGGTTTAGTGGTAGGTGTCTCTGCCCATGGCAGGGGGGTTGGAACTGGGTGATATTTAAGGTCCCTTCCAACACAAACCATTCTGTGATTCTACAAAATAACAAATGCACAGTTTGCAAAACAGCATTAGAAATATATTTTATCACATATTCTTTTCTAAAAAGTGTTAGTTTAATTCAATCTTTCAGAAAATGCTGCTGCAGTATTTCTATCTTTGTATAAATGTGGGGGGATAGAACCTGATGTCTTTCCCTGAAAATAAACGTTTACAAATATTCGAGTCCATAAATCTGTAGGGGAAACAAAATACAGAAAATTCTTGTTAATGCAGTACATTTTCTGGTAATTTTATAGTCTAATTTTCAGTGGTTCCCTACAGAATGAATGCAGTTCAGAAGGCAATTCTATAAAGTACTTTGTGGATAACTATTATCGGCTAATTATTAGAAATTGCATGTTGTTGTTAATTGCATAAATAAATTGTTTTATCTGAAAGCCATTAAAAAAATGTTGGGTGTTTGAAGCATATATGGTTTTGATGTTCCTGTATAAAACATTTAACTGTTTAGTTCTAAAATAATGGCATGGAGCTTTAGACCATTTTTTGAGTCTAATACATTGAAAGGGGAAAGAAAAAAAGTGAATTTCAAAGAGCTGTTTTTGTGAAGCATCTTTATATTGAGATGTAATGCAACTGCTGATGGTTTTGGCAAATACTGAAGCCATCTCTCTCTTTTTTGGAATAATGAGAAAAGAAAGTTATGTAGATATATTTTCACTTGTTTATTAAAATCTAGAGTAGCAGACAGAAGATTTGAGAGATGGGAATATTTATTGTGAGTATTCAAATTAAAAAATGCTTTTATTTTTTGTGAAGATGTGTGTGTGACTTTTTTCTTAAGTTTGTGGGGCTAGCCTTAACAAACTAGAACCTTTAACTCTGCTTGTTTTAATTTAGTCAAGGAATGATAAGTCTTTTTCCTAGCTATGCATGTTGATTATGCTACTTTTTAATGTATGTCTGAGCAATATCAACAGCTGTAGAAGTTCCTCTCTCTGCATTCTTTCACCTTTGTAAACTCAAGGATATACTGAAGTATTAGGGCTGACGAGGTAGACTTCTTCCATTGACTTCCTCTGGGTCAGTTGAGCTTTTCGGACAAAAACAAAATTGAGCTTTTCGGACAAAAACAAAAAGAATTTGGAGGTCCTGGTGAATCTGAGTCAACTGTGTGCCATTGTAGCAAAGAAGACCAAATGTATATTGGGCTGTATCAGCAAGAGTGCAAACAGAAGATCGAGGGAAGTGAGCCTTCCTCTTGCTGTGGCATTTGTGATTAGTTTGAGGCTTCCCAGTATAAGGAAGGCATTGACGTACAGACAGGGAGCTGGAAGACATGCTGTATGAGAAGAGGCTGAGGGAAATGAGCTTGTTCAGCATTAGGAAGAGAAGTGAGTGTGATCATTTTGCTGTGTATAGCTGTATAATGGGAAGGCATAGAGAAGATGAAACTCTTCTTGGAGGTGCATGCTGATACGACAAGATGCAGTGGTCACGTATTGCAACAAGGAAAATTCTGATTAGAGATTAGAAAAAAAATTCTTCACAATAAGGGTGATCAGATGCTGGCACAAGTGACCAAGAAAGGTTGTGGAATCTCCATCCTTGGAGGTAGTCACAGCTTGCCTAGACAACATCTTTTGCAATCTGATGTAAGATTTGTAATAGATATTCTCAAAGTTCCCTTAGAACTTAAAATATTCTATGCTAGAAAACTGAGCGTAGTCTTAACCTTTGTTTCTTATTACAAAAAGAAAAATGCTTGTTTTGTTATTTTGGTGGTTTTTTGGCTTTTTTTTTTTTTTCTGAGAAAACTGATTGCCATTTAGTAGTAATCAGCCAGTGATATTACCTTTGTGACTAGATGGATTTCAGAGAGGCATAATTGTTTCCTGGCATGTCACGTGGTGGGGGTGCTGGAGAGATAAGCATAAAAATTAAAAAAGAAAAATAAAAAGCATGGCTAAACATAGTCATGCCGTTGTGTAGCAGGGCTCAGAAAGCACGACTGAACCCAAATCAGTTTGTGGTGGCTGCTGATGCTTTCCCCCAAGTTGCCTCCTGGTGTCCTCTGTGCTGATTCTTATGTAAGTCAGATTGAAACCATTAAAAATTATGAGTATTTGTAGAACATAACATAAAAAGTCATATTACAATTGATGTAATCTACTGCTATCTGGGAATTTTCATAAACTATTACAGTATAATGGTGCCTGCTAGCACTGCTATAATTAATTTAAAGATGGCATTTCCACTGAAACCCCTTATTTTCCAGAGCTTATACATCTGATAAAAATACCTTCCAGGCTGAAACTACGTACCACAGTGTCTTGACTGTGGAATGAATTATTCACAAAACATTAACAGAAGAAAATATGATCATTTCTTACAACATTTTAAAATTGGCTTTGTTTTACTAAAAACTGGAAGCTGGAAGTGACAAATGGCTGCTAGCTTTAGCAGGAAGGGGAAAGAAGTGTCAGCCTTACTCTGAGTTGCACACAGCTGTGGCTCACACATCCTTTTTGTTAACTACACAATCTCAACCAAATTTTCCATTTTAAAACATTGGTTTTATTTACTATATCTCTCTTTTTATGCTTACCAAAAATGCACCCCAAATGGTGCCTGACAGCAGAATGGAACACCTCAGCCTCTTCCAGTTAGTGGATGAACCTTCATTACTTTTGCATTAATGAAGACTCTCAAACCTCAAGTTTTAATAAGTTTCACCACATCAGGTCCAATATTTTCAGCATTTATGGCCCTGATAAATAACGAGAAAAAAAATTTACATTTCACCTACAAGCTTCTGATTCAATTTCTTTATTACATTGCAAACTGGCAGAAAAACTTGGAAAAAAATTATTAAAATGAAGCTTATAAGATAGCTCACCCATGAGACTTTGAACTGCGCTTTCATAAGACTTTTCCCTCTAATACATCTTGGTCACAAGTCTGTTGGTGGAAAGTAAGACATAGTCAGATACTGGAGTAGAGGCACTTCAAGAAAATTGATTTAAAATGAAAGTATAGCTATGCAGATATAATTTGAAGTTTTTCCAAGTTATTCCACCTTATTGGGAACTTCATTTCATGCCCAGAACATTAATGGCAGGGCATGACCACTGACATCTCTTGTTCTGTGTTACTCTTCTGTAATTGCCTTGTTTCATTGCTTCAGCTTTGGTTGAAAGGCATTAAAAAATTTAGTAAGTACTGCTACATAATCTTTACTTGATATCTACTTGCTTTCAGGAGTACAGTGATCTCCTGTTTCCTGCCTGGAACTTTTTAATTTTGCACCTGGCTTGTGAAACAGATTCCTAGACAGCCTTAATTATTTAACAAAAACAATGAGTTGGTGATCGGCAACATCAGGGACTTTCTTTAAGTAAAATGCAACTGAGTAAACATGAGACTCTCATCCTTTCCTAGTCTTCCTCAGTTCCTTCTATGAGAGATGAGAAGAAATATATTGACCCTTCTTACTTCCTGTTCAACAAAATATTCAGTAAAAACACTGAAGTTTGTTTCTATATTTGCTTATTTGTGTTGAGGAACTTTTTGCAATAAACTGAGACCTCCTTTTAATTTATTTATGAACAATAATATCGCCTTCAGTGCATTAATGTGAGTCATATGGATATTCCACTATGCCCAAAATTTAAGGCAGGTGTTTTATTTTAGAAATCAGGTCCCTTTTGGAGACATATTTCCATTTTATGATTAGAATATCACTCTCAACTTCCCTTGAATATTTCGCTACCCAGATGTGACTTGACAATGATATTTAGATTAGAACAAGTTAAAATGAAAAATATTAGCTAGAAAAATCATAAAATCATAGAATTGTTAGAGCTGGAAAGGACCTTAAGATCATCTAGTTCCAACCCCTGTGATAAGCAGGGACACCCCACACTGAACCATGCCTCCCAAGGCTTTGTCCAACCTGAAAATCAGGGAGAAATGTTAATTTCTTCATTAACAAAACAAAATAAAAAACCCAAAACAAACTTAAACCCCCTCACCTTCATATAATTCAATTAAGCCAAAAATATTATAAGTAGGTCTGGTAGCATTGATGATTATTAGGGCGTATTTGGTATTTTCTGCACTAAAACTCTTTGTCAACAGTTATGTGCTCTCTCAAACTGGAACTTTTCTAGAGCAGATGAAAAATTACTACGGGATTTGTACAAGGAAAACTAGACCCCTGAAGGCTTCTGTTTTGGCTCCTGTGGCTGGGAATGGTTCTGTGCTGCAGAAATGAGGATGGAGAGTGCCTCTCCTGTGCCCTCAGCTGCCTAGATGATGGACCTAAACAAGCACTGGACTGGAAAAAAAACTGGATCGAGGGCCAGACCCAAACAGAGGGGAACTCTCAGGGGGGACATTGTAACGAGTTGCTGGCAAGTGGGAAGTGGAGACTATGACTGAGAGCAGGGCAAGGTCAAGGACAAGATGAAGTGTGCCTTCCCTGGTTTGGTGGTTTTCTTTTCTAATAGGAGGCTATTGGGAAGGGAAAGGACAAGGGAGGTATGAAGATAGTTATGATTTTAGTCTCTGGTCCAGTCACCCAGGGTACACCATCAATCTTTTGTATAAGTATCACAGTAATGTAAAGAAATTAAATGTAAATAATGCATCTATAAAATTACATATAAAAGAAGGGATTCCAGAAGCAAGTAATTAATTAAAGCCACTTATCTTGCTTACTGGCAAATTGCAGAAGTATTTTGTCCTCATTTTCCTCTCACTGCCATTCCAGCTCCATCCTCTCTAATGGTCTCCCTGCTGTTTTGGCTCTGACTGCTCTTAACACCATATAAAGGTTGTCTTTCTTTCTCCTATCGGTACAATCCCAAGACACAGCAATGGGTATCAGGAGGGATAAACTGCTGATTTCTATGTATTTAGGAATGATAGGACAGCAGTACATCCACCTCCTCTAGGTGGATGTACTCTTAGAATATTCTAGGCTAGAATATTCTCAAGCTGCAGTATATTTAATGCTGAAACTTTGGAGTTAAATGGAGAACCAAAACTTTAATTTCTGAACCTTGTCATTTTTTTATTAATTATTAATTTTTAAAAATGCTTGTTTTTAGAGAACAGGTTGCAGACTTTGTACAAGGAAATTGTCAGTGATCATGTAAACTCTCTATATGCACATGTGTCTATGTAAAGATAGATGGGGAAATGTTCTCATGGTACCTGCTCTACAGAAGGGTGCAATTTGTGAAGGAATGTCAAGGCTTCTGACTTAGAGAAAACATTGTGGTCACATCTTGCCAAACACACTGATAAAAACCAGCCTTTGTGTTTCTTCATTTCAGGACAAGGCTCTTCAGGGACTGCTGAATTGAGAAAAGACAGATGTTTCAGCTCTTGCAGTTGTTGAGGAAGGCTTGAACCAGAGAATTAAAAATAATATCTAAGTGCCTAAAGAGAGGTTGACAAACACAATGCGGTCTTTGATATAAAGTCTTCTTTAGCAGGGGATGAAGAGATTTGTTTTCCACTGTAATAAGGTAGCAAATGAACAGGACTCTGTTCCTGTCAAATAAAGCTGGAAGATTGGTCAGTTCAAGTGGAGATACTTGGGGTTTCTATCCCAACATTCAAATTGTGTTTTGTTAAACTGTCATACATAAAATGCACAATGTCTGTAAAAGCTAATGGGTTTTCCATAAGTAATGGGAGGGTTATATTTAGCCTCAATGTCAAAGCAAACAGTAAGATAGCTGTTCATTACTTTATTAATGCTATTAATAAAGTAAGTTTATGAATTAAAATGCTAGGCTGATAAAGCAGAAGAAGAAAATTATGAACACATTCTCATGAATCCTGGCAACTTTCCAGTCAGTCATTTTAGGTGGGATTATCAAAACACTTCAGCCTTGGGCTAATACTCCCATTGTCATCAATGCTTGTCAGTTGAAGTGGGCCTCACCGACTGCTTTTGTTTTTGCGGGAGACAGGATGATTCAGGCCCATCATTTTTTATCCTTTTCACATGCTCATTTTGGGACCAGCCACAGATTCAAACTGTCAGGCATGAATACTGGAATATACACCTATTTATAATAAAGCATGCAGTCATGTGTAATTTGCATAGCTTAGTCTTGTATGAATGCCTTTATAATGGTATATAACAACCATTGTAATGACAAAGACTAAAAACTCCTTCTCAGACCAGTAAGCATGTTATTTAAATTTTATGTACCATTTTTTTAGAGACAACTTGAACTACAGGATTCAGAGCTGGGTAAAATGCATGGGTGGCGCAGGGCTATAGGCTGTCCCATTGATCCTCTCTCTTGACAGGTGCTAGATACCCAAGTTAAGCCACTGACTGATTCTTATTGACACATTGTGGCTAGGAAAGAAGCAGATGCAGCTGTATGGGCAGAGGGACCCATAGGCTAGAGCAGAAAGTCCCTCTTGAAAGATCTTAAGAACGACAACGCCTCAGCTGCAAATTGCATTGTTTTATTTATTGCTTACTTCATTGAAAATGCAAAATCATAACAAGAGGTGGAATCTGCTGTTTTCCATAGTGCATGTGTCCCCTTTTCAGATTGTAGTGAATGTTGTTAAAAAGGCTGTGAATAACTATGTCACCACCAAACAGAGATGGCTTTTTCTGGTAGGCACAGGGTGTTGTACATCTCTGGAACTAACTGAGGGATATCCAGGGGGCAGAAGTGCAGTGCTGCTGTTGTTACTGGGATTATTTTTCTCTTTCTTCTTTTTCTTTCTTTCTTTCTTTCTTTCTTTTTTTTTTTTTCTTCTTTTTTTTTTTTTTTTTTTTCTCTTGAAATAAGTAACTAAGAAGGGGGATATTTTAGATTTAAAACAGTTGTAAATTTAAAACAACCTCTCTCCATAATGAATTGTCAGTTACTTATTGATTTTTTTAGCTCCACAGTCTGTAAACATTCCAAATTAAGTATGTCTTGTCATGCTGCTCCCCTGCTCGAAGGTATCATTACCAAAAACCCCTTCAAAGCCATATGCAGGGGCCACTGCTGAGGTGTTTCTACAGATGAGGAGACTACTGCCAGCTCTCTTCCCTGACACCCAGATGTGCTGTGCATATGGAAGCAAAAATAGAGCAAGGAAGCTCCAAATTTGTTTCACTTGCTTTTCTTCACTCCCTTATATTTTTTGTCATTTTTGCCCTTTCCATCTTGCCTGTACCCAAGGGGTCAGCATGTGAAAAGCACTATATAGTGTAAACATCGCTGTGAAATAGCTAATTTGCCACAGTGGCAGGGGGTCTCATTGCTACTCCTCTACCTCCTTTTTCTTTCAAACATTTGACAGCACTTCCTCCTCCTGCCACCTCCTGACCTGAATCAGGGACACAACGTGTGATCATTTGTTCATCAATTATGTAACATCAGCAGGACAGGAGGTTTTCCAGGGTCTGAATCCCCCCGCCCTTCTCCCCCAATCTTTTCTCTCTCCTAAACCATTACTGTAACACAAGCAAAAATGGAATCAGGACAAATCAAGAATTGCCTGAAGACCAAATGCACATACTGGGCAGTGGGAATGAGCAAGAATGAGCAGGAGGGGATGGATGTTTGTGTTTTGAACCCTTTCTGATGTGAGTGCTGATTCCCATGTACTGTCTGCACTGAGTCAATGCAAAGTCTTCATGCCAATTCTTAGCCCTCTAGTGCCTGAGTTTTGTCACATCCCCAGTTTTCTTTCTTTCTCCCGTAGCTTTTATGTGACCCCCGAGCTCATAATATTCCACACGCTGAGTGTCAGCTGAGTCCAAACAAAGAGACCTTTCTACTCCAGCAGAAATTCGTTAAAGTCTCCGGCATCAGAATTTACGGCAGCTTTCTTTTGAAATGCTTGACATTTCCTCACAATTTCTTAGATATACTTGGTGGGTAAAGTGCGTCATCTTTGTTTGAATTTATCACACATAATAAGCCATTTTCTCCCAGTTTAATGTCATCCCCTCGGTAACCAGGAGG
>JBCJKH010033057.1:0-14088 GCA_039877255.1 Loriculus beryllinus
GCTCATGCTTTGCCAATAACATAGAATCATAGAATCATAGAATAGTTAGGGTTAGAAAGGACCTTAAGATCATATCCTTCTCAGGCTGACATCAATCCAGTGTAAAACACCACAGTGGCAAAATCCTGGCACTATTCATAAAGAATCAGAGGAAAGATATGCAATTCATGCTAGTCAGGATAGAATTAAGGAAAACACATTTTATTTCAAATACTGTTGATGTAATACTCAGAAACTTTGGTAGAACTTCTGGCACCAAACAGAATTTTGATTAAGAGTTATCTAAAGTCATCGCTGCAATTATTTAATAGATTAAACGCTGAGCACTTGACATTTCTCAGAAACCGTTATAAATAGGGATGCATCATCAAGAGGATGGCAGTCAGCTCTTCAGGGTCACTCCTGGGCTCACGCTGAGTTAGTACAATTCAGTCATAACTTTTCCATTAATTCTTCTTTCAGGATTCACATTGTGCCTGTAGGCATGTCAGTATTTTGACTGTGTATTTTTATGGAAGCACTGAAAACACAAACAGCTAATGTATGAGGTCAAATCAGATATTCTTTTGCTTAGGACATACTGAAATCAAGTCTGAAGTGACTTGTCCACAGAAAAATATCCTCGGATTTGCTTCACTGAAGTTTGCTAGACCACATCCTAACAGTGTTATCCAAATCGTGGATTAGAGTGAAGCCAAAGAGTGTATGTTTATCACATCCTGTTTGGATGATACCAACATAGACACAAACAGAACAAGAAGATTTTGGCATGAAATGAAAGACATTTTCTTTAATCTCACAGTTGTTCAAGAACATGCCAGTTATCACATGGACCAAATAATTTAATTCTGTATTTTGCCCTGAAAACAGATTGAATAACCTTGCAAAATGTGATTTTGAAGACAATCTTTACATTTATAAGGTATGCTTTTCAACAGAATATATTTGCAGGAAATAAGATTTTTTTTTCTACCTGCTTTGTTTTAAAACTTCTTGTCAGTTGCAGAATGAAGCAGTACCCTACAGCATTTCCAGATGAAGTAGTCTGTTTATACAGAAAGCAAAAGAGCTGTAATTACTATATGATCCCATTTGTGTATCAGGGTCAGAATTCTGTGATTCATGCTATTGTTTGGACATAAAGGGAGTTGATTTTCAGCATGGCGGTGTACAACTACTATTATTGTTACATCAGGGACTGTAGAAACAATATTAACTTTTGGCTGTTTGAGGTTTTCTAGTTAGGTTAACTCCAGTTCAGGCATAGATGGAAACTGGCTGTTTAATGTTTGTCCCGAAATCTTCATTAGACATGCAAAATAGATATTTATATTGTTGCTGTTCAGTGCATTCTATTAGGAAAGAAGAAAAAATAATCCTCCAAAACAAACTAAAATAGGTAATGAAATGACTTATGCATGAAATCACAGAGTTTAAGCAATATCAAATGCAGGGAATTAAAGAGTATGAAAATATTTCCTGATCTTTTAGCCACTTCTGAAAAATCTCTGCATGATATTTTCTTCTTATCTAATATATTGACAATTTTTATATTCCCTGAGAATCCATTGGCTTTCCACACTATTTAATGAGTTATAAAAGCTTAAATATATAGGAATTCAACTCATTATACTTACTAGTTAAGACCTAGGATTATTCAAGCACTAAAAACTGTGAAAGTTGATATGATTGCACATATTTATAATCAGGCACAACAAATGCTTTCCTTATCTGAGGACTAATAGAATTTAATACTGTATTATTATATTGTATGTATGTATTGTATTTTATTGAATTGTCACCAAGCTGCCATTAATGTCACCCTCTTTTCAGTTAGAACTTACTTAAGCCCCAACTAGTCTCTCTCTCTTTGGGTGCATGTGTCCCTAGCTAAAAAGCAAACATATTTCTCTAGGTTTTGATTGCTCTGTATCTGTTCTGGGATTTACATTTGCTATTCACTCCCTGCTCCCACTCACATACTGTCATATACAGGGACTTTACATAAATCGGATAGTGTTGCCCTCACATTGCCCTGGACAGTTGGGAAGCACTGTTTTTCTTTCAGGTTTTTTTTTCTGGGGGGTGTGGTGTGTGAAATAGAGTCAAGATGCCATCTTCACACAGCTGACTTCTATTACTGCCCTTGGGCTGAGAGTTTCAAATAAAGCTGTATTTATCCTCAAAAGAATTTTTACCCAGACAAAACACTCACATGGGCATGAGGCCTGAGGAACCTGCCATCTGAATGGTGCCCTAATATCTTCTCCAAGGTCACCAAGTCAGGGGGTTGAACCCACATAGGCATATTCCTCATTTGACTACCTTTCTTCTCTCTAGGAAAGCCACATGTTTCCTTCTCGGTGTTGTTAACTTCAGTCCTGTTAACTTCAACCAACTTGATTTCTTTATAAATATTTTTCTGGATTTCTTTCATTTTTCATTTTATTTTCTAGTTGCTGTAGTACTGAGAGGCCCTGAAAAGTGTAGGAGACCTAAAACACAAGTATAATCATCCTGAACCACTGAGATGTAAGCACAAATGCTGGTAACTCCTTTGCTGTCTACAGCAAATGACTAAGTAATATTCAGTGGCTTATTACAGCAGAAGTAAGGAGATTCGGTGACTTTCTGGACTTATGAAAAATAAATTACCATCAAGTCAAAACATAATTTAATGTAAATCATAGTTACTTGTGCAGTGAGCTCAGCATTTGATTTAGAAAGCAATGAGCCATTATAGATTCTTGTCTTTTTGCTTTGACTTGAACAGTATACACCTATAATGATGAAGGTGACTGTTTTGCCCAAGGAGATGGATAATACCAGTAAAAGGAACAGATGTGCTGTAAAGTTAAACAACAAGCAGATATGTCATTGTGGTTTGAGTCAGATCCAGGATGCCAGTGGCTGTGGTTTTTTTGTAAGACAGTGGTATTTGTTTGCTGGTAGAGGTCTTTCCCAGTCCACAAAAACCAGTGCAGTGACCAGATCTTCTAACACCTTCTTCCTGCATGTAACATAATATTCAAGCGTAATATTCTTTGTTTAAGGTAGATACTTCTCCTCTTACACCCTTACCTTCATAACAAAGGACACACCTCTTCCTTATGCACCCTTAACCATTTCTTTCCCCATGCTAAAAGCTGGTAGAATTTCAGATTCTTTCTAGCCAGTATGAAAAAGTCTGCATCTGCTGGTTAAAGAGATGTCTAGCCCTGGTAATGGCAAAAGAGCTCTCCACAACATTACTTGAAAGCATCCTAGAGGCTCAGTAAGGGAAAAGAGATACAGTAACATCCCATCCAAAAACTTCTATGTTGCAATGCTTAATTGAATCCCATGTGTCTTGGAGACAGGGATTACTCTATGTTATTTTTCATCTTAAGGGTTGGCAAACCTCCAGGCCCACATGACATTTGGAAACATAAAACAAACAGGACAAAATCCATAAACAAACTACAGCAGTCTCTGGGGAAATAGGTCAACAGAAGTAACAAGACTTCTCTTAGATAGAAGATTAAAAAAAAAGACTCATGGAGGAGATGTGCTTTTCCTCATGGAATCAAGTGGCATGCTCAAATGGAAATGGGCAGACTGACTAAGCAAAGGGTGTAATCTGGTGGCAGCCTCCTTCCCCCTGCCCTACTTCCTTGGCCCCTCTTTTTGGTCCCAATGTCACCCTTATAGGTCCTTGTTCTGTTTCCCTTTCTACCAGCCTGCCTGGTCCACATGTCTCCACCTCATGTGTTTGCCCCAGCCTCCTTGCTTTACCACCTCATCTTACAAAGCAACAGCTTCTGGGTAGTCTTCTCCTACCCAGCTCCAAGATTTGACCCCCAGCTTTTTCCACATCATCCCTTTGGACCTACTGTGAAGATCAGCCCAGCAGACTGCAAAGTGAAATGTATGTCCCAGTCCTACTCATCTCCTTCAGAGGCTCTTCAGCATCTCTACCCCTAACCCTTCCCCCACAGAAACACAAGTCATAAACTGGAAACAGTATGAAATTTAATGGTGAAGGAGTCTGATGAAAACCTGTAATTTCACTTGCCCATGTCTCCCCACACCCTCCTTCCATCTCCTACAGACAGGATTCCTACAGGCCACTTCTTGCTCCCAGGCTCTTGATCCTTCAAATCCTATCTCCATCTTCCAAAAAGAATCAGTCTGGTGCATGCACCTGACATGGAAATTTTCAGCCTGAATGGTTAGACTGAAGTTATATCTGAAAACTGGGTCTTCTAAAGTGTCAGACAACTTGGACAGGCAATGTCACCAGCTCTGCACTCAGTGCAGCTGACTGAGTAGTTGCCACATTCAGTTAGACAGAGTTTTCCCAGTCAGCTGAACGAAACTCTCCTGTAGCAATTTTCAACAAGGTATTATTTTCAGATGATTTCTGATGGATCTGTTTACGACAATTACATTCACGATATCAAATGCAGTAATCAAATAATGTATGGTAAATTGTTATCACTGAAGAATTAACAGACAGTGTTTCAAACTAAGTGATCTTGTTAGTCTCATAGCTTTGGTCAGTTTTACTTACTTGATTTTTTCTCCTCATCTAGGTAGGTTTCTGGTTGTGACAGATGAGACATGAGATCTTCAGCTTCCAGGCTTTCAAGCTTTTCTTCAAGAGATTCACTATGGAATCGGTAAGAATAAGAAAGGTATAAATAACTGTTTTAAAGGTTTAAAAGCAGAGCACGAGCTATGAAAAATAAGCCTAAAAGAAATTGGTTTTGTCCTTTGTTATATCTGCCACTGGGTTTTTCCTCTGCTTAATGATGCTTTGGGTATTACTATAGTGAGTGTTTTTCAGAACAGGTATAACCTATTGATCATTCTAAGGGCCAAAAATTCCAACAAATCAGTGATTCCTTACCAAACACTGACTGCCTGAGCAAGTAATGGAACAAACACTAACATTTAGTATGTATTTTGCTTTGCTTTCATAGATTTCAAAGCTGGAAAAGGGGGGCAGGGTATAAAAAGGACACTAAGTCTTTTCAACTCATCTAGATCTGGTAACTGATGTTGTTTTAACTGAAAACAACAAATCTCTGAGATCAGCCTGAAAAATCTATGGCAGATTTGTGCGGGGGCTTGAAAGAGGAGGGACTCTCTTTTTCTCGTGATGCAAAGTGCTGAATAGCACACAGTTGTCTAAATATGCTTTTGTTTATTCAGTCTCTGTATGGTGAGTGCTCTTGTTTTAAAGTTTTTACTGTGTTTCACTGAACCACTAAAGCTACATTCAGATCGCTTTTACAACAACACCACTGATGCTTAAGGCTGAAGTTTTCTTTGTACCTGGTGCACTGGCTGGAGCTGTCCTGACACAGGTCACTGCTCCCTGCGTGGCCATCACAGCAGTGTGGGACTTTCATCTTTTCTTCTTCCCTGGGGGAAACAGTTGACCATATTGCACTCCAGCACAGCCAAGAGGGTGATTCACTGCTGATGATCTTCTGAAAACTGAATAAATCTTCCTTTCATGCATTTGTTTTGTCACATGGCTACACATATTTTTCCTTTTTTAAATCCGTGATGACTTAAATAAGCAAGAGTTCAGAAGTCAAACAATCATCTTTGCAAAAATATGAAGCTATTAAGCTGAATGTTCCTAGTTGATTCTGAAAAAGCACTTAGGGTTTTATATCCTACTGCTCCTACATTTTCTTGGAGGAATAAAATAAAACACAACCACCAGCAAGCAAATAAATAGTGGTAAGATCACTGAAATTAATGAAACCTGATTTCATCTGGATCTGTGTCTTGACTGCAGCCCCTGAGCTGGGATCAGCAATGCTTTACAAAAATCATTAGCGGCAGGACAGATGAGCAGTTGATGACCTTCTACTGTAGTCAGTGGAAAGACAGTTAACTTAGGAAGCAGCAAGCTCAATTTCAGTGGTTAAAAGTAGCAGCAAATGAGTAATCAGAGACAGTGGCTGCTGTGATAGACTTATGGACCGAAATTCTTATTTAGCACCATATCAACACTGACCCAATGGAGATTAGGTCCGTACAGCAAGACCAGTTTCCAAAAGCTTCCAGGTGGTTGTCTGCCATTCTGGGATTTAACAGAACCCCATAACTAAAACATTCAAATGTCTAGCTTAAATGTCTACATTCAGACTTGGATTTTGAGTAATTTTTGCTTAATGAAAAGCTTTTTAGCACTAAAGCATGATGCCTCAAGTTATTTCAGGTCTTCTGTATTGTTAAACGTATTTATCTCCTTAATAAAACAAACAAACACCCAAAAGATCCCACCAAAACCCAAGAGGTATCACTCCTGCACTGAAAATTTCCTATGCTAAGTTCAAGTTTAACGACTGGCCAATCGATGCATCCTTGAAAGCAGAGGCTTATATAAGGGAAATACAGACTTGCTGGTAAGTTTAGTGGTTGCAAGGGATTTCTTTATAACACCCAACATCTGCAGATTTATTTCCAGCATTTCCCTAATGACATGCTATTTAGCGAATTAAGAAATGAAGTATGCTCAGTCAACACTGTAAGCCAGCTTTTGAACTTCAACTCAGTAGGCCCATACACGTGAATGTCTGCACGTCTTAGAAAAGCTTGTGTAAAGCTACAAATGACTTTTGTGTGTGTGTTTAACATGATGGGACTTCAGTCCCTTCTTTTCCACTAAATACGGTTTTAATGCTAATAAATTCATAATACAGAGGAGGAAAAAACCCTTACAAAACCAGATCTCTCTGCTATAGATTTTCACATCATGAACAACTAGTAGAAAGAAACCCTTTCCTTTACCTGCCAATCCTTTTTCTCTAGCCAATAAAATGCTGATTAAACTGTTTGGCCTTAGAACCCTTTTCATCTTTCACCTACTTTTTCTAAACTTACTATAAAACATATAAAAAAACTTATTTCTAATGTAGCAGTACTCAGCTGGAAAAGCTGTGTGCTTTCACCTAGAAAAATACATGTAATTGTCTGCATTCCACAGATAGAGAAATGAAGCCCACAGAGATCAAATGCCATGTCACAGCCGTGAACGGCAGCTCAAGGACATGATCCCAGCTCTACAGAGCCTTTATTTTGTTCTTAAACTGTTTCCCAGGTTCATTTTGGTGTGACCCTCCAGGCAAGATGCATGCTGCCATCAGCACACATTTAGCAGCTTAGGTAGATCCAGAGAAGTGCCTGGATAATGAGACAGCCGTATCATTTCCAGAAGGAAAGAGAAAATATTGAAATGTTTGCAATACGGGTTAAGGCTTTATTTCATTCTCTTTTTATTTTGGAGATCCTGCTATGCCAGCTGCCCTGCAACATGTTCATTTCTGCAGCATCATTCTCTGATTTTAGTCACTGCTACCTCTCATATTTAAAAAAAAAAGAAAATATTCAGCTCCTATGATTCCTGCTTTGCAAGGGCTCTTATTTCTCTTGTTTCAATCAGAGTAGCTCTTCATGGTATATTGGCTTTATCTTGTGCTTTGCAATCCCATTGCATGGCCTGCTCTCATGCTAATGCGTCTGCTCTGCCCTTTCGAACAAGCCTCCCAGGATCTGCTCAGGGTCAGGAATGCACAGATTGATGATGGATACTGCTGGCAGAGCAACTCCGTGGGGTTGGCAGTCCTTGTACAACTGTCTCCATGAGTGATGAGCAGGCTCACACCTGCACCACAGGCAAGGGTTACATTTGCCAGAGGCTCCACTGACAGTTTTCTTATCCATCAACATTCCTAAGAGTTTGATATCTTTAGAATATGCAAAATACGGTCCTTGCAGAAGAATATAGAATCATGGAATAGTTAGGATTGGAAAGGACCTTAAGATCATCCAGTTCCAACCCCCCTGCCATAAGCAGGGACATCTCACACTAAAGTGTATCACTCAAGGCTCTGTTCAACCTGGTCTTGAACACCACCAGGGATGGAGCACTCACCACTTCCTTGGGCAACACATTCCAGTGCCTCACCACCCTCACAGTAAAGAACTTCTTCCTTATATCCAATCTAAACTTCCTCTGTTTTATAATCTGTAGACATTTTAAGGGCTGTGTTTGAATCTGGTCTCTCCTGACATGCAGTATTACACTTCCTATGTCCTGCAGTAAGATTTCTTAAATGAGCATCTCTCACAAAAACCTCTGGACAACAAAAACACTAAGTTCAGCACACCTACAACAAAACTCAAAGCATGCCTTCCCTGCCCTGATCTTGCTGATGCTTGCTGCTGGTGAGCATTTTGCTGGTTTTCTCTTTGAAAGATGCAGAGGTTGCAGGGGAACAGCCCCTTGCTTGTTGTTGTTACTGTGAGCCTGGAATGCCATTACGTATTTGTCTGAATGACTCTTGATACTGCATGACAAAACCAAAAAACAAAGGCAAAACTGAATCAGCAGATTAGTCAGCTTAATCTTCTGTAACTCAATGCTGCACTTCATTTTCAGTGCTGTTATTTTCAGCTGTCCTTTGAGATGGCTATTTGAGCTCACCTATCATTCTGCCAAGCTACTTGGACGGGACATTCAACTAAATAAGATGCAAAATATATAATTCAGTGGAATGTTTCTGATATTTTGATTTAATCTTTTTCATTTGGTACACAGAGTGTGAAAAATGCAAGATCTTAATGTTACCGAAACGTCCTTTATAATGAGAACACAATGGGTTCTTTTTTTGCTATCGCATTAATATTGTGAAAGAATGCAAAAAGAACCTTTTGTTTAAGCCAGTATTGCGACTGCTAAAAGGCTTTTAAACTAATACTGTAGTTTCTGAGGCAGCTGCTTATGTTTCCTTGCCTAATTTTAAATACCAATAGAAGACAAATGCTCAGAGATGCCAGTATTAAAATTGAAATAAGCTGATCCTTCTATTCAAATCAGTCACAGCGGCAACACAAATTATTGATGCAGCTCATGTGGCTCATGAGCCATATTGGTAGATGCTGTCGCTTAAAAATACAGAATTACAATCAGCATGTTTGCTGGATCTGGATTTTGGGCTTCTGCATGTACAGCGATACAATTTAGATAAGAACATTTTCCCTCGACTGGAAAGTTACCTGACTATTCTATCCCAATAACACAATAGTTTCAAAGATCTGTTTGCAAATGTCAAATCCAACAGCCTTCTTTCTCAAGCAGAAACACTTTGCAGTTTAGCATATAACTTCCCTTCAAGAAAATTAGCACCAGTCAGTGTGTGATGTAGGCTTCAATTTTTAAAACAGGCTTTGCTTTTTCCTGTGAGTACATCATGCACTTATATGATATTAAAAGTGTAAACATGCTGCAGGTTAAAATATGTAGTTGTTACATTTCACACATGGCTCAGGTGGCCAACGGGATTGTTCTCTGAGAGGACTGTTCCTGAGATGAAACTCCTCCTGACTAAACATCTCCTGCTCAAGTACACAGGGATGATATTACACGTCCTTATATAAATGGGGTCGGTTTGTTTTACAAAACAAAACCGTGAGAGTTCCATTAACAAAAAAAGTTTACTGAGTTTTAGCATAAGATATTCCAAAAACCAAAAGCCAAACTCACCCTGCTGAGATTCTTGATATGAAGCTCCTTTTAACCTCTAAGCCCAACATTCAACTCAAATGAGAAGAGTTGATGTTCAGAAATAACTGTGGATATTCTACAGCCATAAATTTAAATAAATATTTTCCATCAATTTTATTAGAAGTTATTTGAAAATGGAATTATTAAAATGCAGCAACAGCAGTTAACCATGTAGAAGTTTTCTCTGGGAATCTCAAGCCGGCTTTATCAGATATCAAATGCCACGTCTGCCTTACACCACCCAGCGATCCCATACAGGGAGTTAGGATAAGAAGGATGAGAAATAATGCTGACTGCTGTGTTTAGCTGACATGTATGAACACAACACCAAACCATAAATTTATTCAGAATAGCAGTAGAGTAAAGCAACATAGCCTAAGGATATTTTCCTGATGAGTTTTAGCACACCACTAGTTCTGTTGCTATTTGCTGCTGAGCTGGTGATACTGTCTGTGTTTGTGAAGATGCTAAGGAGCATAAAAAGAACAGCTATATAGTTTACTAACAAAAGCATGTGTCTTTCAATGATCTGACGTTTTAATTAAACTCTAATATCTGATCAGCAGACACTTTTATCAGCAGTAATAGCCACAATGGGAACATTGAAATTAAAGAAATGATCGTTGGTGTAAACCCATATTTGCAAAGTGGCAACATCTCGATCATTCTTGGGAAAGAAAAAAAAACCCAAATTTGACATGTGAGATCCTGGCATGACTGTGTCTGTACTAATCAAGAGGAGTCATCTGCACAGTAGCCATGTGCACAGTGATTTCCTTCTTCAAGTAACAACTCACTTCCCTGCCACACTGACAGGTTGCAAATGGCCCTGAAGGCAGCTTGTCTGAGCATGCTTGACAGCATATTTGGTGCACAGCCAGGGACCTGGGTCAATCTTGTTTCCAAAACCAAGCAGCAGCCACACCTGAGTTTGCATCTGTGAGCTTGCTATCTATGCAGCAGGCAAACGTGGCCCTGGGGGTGGTCCCCGGGCTGCTCTCTGCAGGCTGTGTAATCGTATCCTATGGGAGATCCGGCATCAGCTCCAGCACAGCTGAGGTGTTGATACCCTGAAGAGCTGACTTTGCACTACTAAAGCTAGACAGCCGATCATACAGCCCTGCTTTTGGTCAGCAGGGCCACAGTCTCCTCTATCTGTCTCCTTTATAGTGGAAATATAACCTTGCCGTTCTCTACCTCACCGTTGCGTGGGTTAAACAGTTAATTGCACTGATGACATAAAGAGCTATGCAAGTGCTGTGTAGCTCTTCACCTCTGGCACGGATCTGTAACGTTTGAAAGTTTGCAAGGACGATAATAGTCATCACCTGATGACTACTGCTCAGCTCTTGTGAATGACTGATGATCCCTATCTAAATATGACTAGAGTACTATAAAATGAAAAATACCATAGTTGCTATTCAGCTTGTTGCAAAACACCTGTGTTAGTAGTTTGCGCTGTTGTTGCTATGCTCCTTAGCCTCTCCCTAAGCATGGTGACTATCAGTAATACTGCAGGAATATCAGTTCTCTGTAATTAACTCTCCTGTTAGCAATCACAGTAAAAAAGGCCAGAGAATAAAATGGATTTGTAGACTGAATCACTGGGTGGGATGGCAAGACAGCAAAACTTCCTTGACTGCAATGTATCATCAGTAATGAGTGTGCTTTCCAGAGGTGCCTGCATGATGCTCACCCGCTCTAGCTTAGCCCAGGGTGGACAGGAAAATGCATTTCACATCAGAATACCAAGAGGAGTGAGACAAGCATAATTTCTATTGGCAAGCCTTACATGAGAAATAGGCTGCGATACAGCCTCCCCCAGGATCTAGCACAGACTAAGATAGCGTTAGAGCAGACGCCGTGAAATATAACTTTCACACTCTGCTGATTATTCTTTGACATTTGTGAAGTGAAACAGTGATTTCAGTTAGTGACAATTTATAGAGGGGTGCATCTTGCAAATTTAGAAGTGAATCTCAGATACTGATGGCAATTCAAAACAGGAAACATGGTTAAATCTGAAATCCACTAAGAGCTATCTGAAACACTTATATAATCTAACTAGTTGAAATGCAAGCACATTTTATCTTTTATTAGCAGCATATTAATTAACTAATTTTGCTTCCAGTGAGTTTAAGTGAAGATAATCCAAGCCTAAAGAGGTCATGCCCATGGGGCTACCTTCTGTACTAGCATTTGTATAGGGGAAAACAAAATACTGCCTCAAAGCAGCAAAACTGAGAACTATATTCTCTTTAATAGAGTTAACAATTTCAGAGCTGCCAAAAGACCAGACTAATGGGCAATTATTATCAGTAGCTATTGATCTTTCTTTTCATCTTTAGGCCTTGTGCTATTCTCTGATTTCCCAGTATTCTTCCATATTCATTCTATTTTTTACATATTTTATTTTTAAAGGTATTTTTCTTTTTTCCATGTGGAAGAAACACAGAAGCTCAGCTCTCTGCTATGCCTTCATTTCTGTCACTCTTCATTGCTCCCGTTTCCTGGCCTGCCTCCTGCCTTTCTTTGTTGAGCATACTGCTCCTCAATTCTGCAGTTTTCATTTTCTCTAAAGGGTATTAAAGAAATCATGTCTGTAGCAATATGTCCAGCTTTGTGTCCACACTCTCTGGGGTGGGATTTGGTTAGAGTAGCAGATGAGGTTATTTTGCAGTCCAAAGACTACTGCTCAAACTCAGTAACCTCAGTCTGAAGAGGAACAATTCTATTTCAACAGCGAGAGTACCCAATTAATTAAACCAGTTTACCCATCAGTGTGATGGATTTATCCTCATTTGAAATCTGCTAGAGCAGGATCAGGACTCCCCCTAACATGAACACCCTGGAGCTGACCCTCAGACCACAGGTCTGGCTCAGGAATAGCTATGTTGACAGCCCATGATCGATGCCCTGCAGGAAATTAGCAGGGGTGATTACATAGATCCTGTGTGGCCCTCGGACTGTGTCCCAGCCCCTCACCCACCCACTTTCCATGCAGGCTAGGTACACTGAAACTGCTCTTTCTGATGCTAACAGCTCTACCCTGACCCAAACCCCCAGGCAGTTCTTCACTCTCCTTTCCATACTACTTTTGATGCCACCAGCCATTTTTATCCTCTTGATCTCTCTTCCTCCTCCACTGCTCTTATGAACATGATCCTCAATTGAATTTCTTCCTACCCCTCCAGTTGCTTCTTCAGTGCTTCGTTTTCAAACCCATTTCTCAGCGTAACTCCCACACGGTTCTTTTCTTGGCTCCCTCCTCCTCTTGCCTACTCTACCTTTCAGAGTCTCATGACGTTTAACAATCATCTGTACGAGCCTGGAGCCTTTGTGCCCGAAAGCTGGATCACGTGAAGCAGCAACAGCAGCAATCACATGGCCATATGGAGGGCTTCTGCTAAGGCAATGAAATCAGGGAAACATGTTCAGGCAGGACCATTTCTCAGGAGTATTGGTCATAATTTTGCTGGCAGAACTGCATTTAAATAATTCTTTTATGGCTATACACCAATTAGGTATCTCCTTTTCATACTTAGTCAGGCATCACAGCCTTTTGTTGATGTTTTCAACTATTTTTTGAGTTGTACAGGCATTTTTTATTTGAATTACATAGAAAACCATGTAAAGGCCTGAGCGCATCGTAATACAGGAGTTGGCCCTCATATAGAGAACATTGAAACCTTTGGAGTGAACATATCCATATAATATTGCTCATTTCCAATTGTTCACATTTGAGAATATTTACCATGCCTGAGTTCTCCAGCTTCTGTGGAGAGAACTCCAAACACAGAAGAGGAAAACACATTGTATGAGTAAATAAATCAGACTGAAACAGCAGATGACCATAATTACTTGAGTCTCCCGTGACCTCCACTTCTTTAGAAAGGCACATATGGGCCCCAAAATCTAAGCTTAAAAAAAGCCCAACCCAAAGCCTCATTAGTGCTGTCAATTCCCAGGGTTGCATGATGCAATAACGGATAAATGACGTTTTAGCTTATTCGGAAACAGAGCTGGTGAGTGCATAAAGGACACCAGGCACGTGGTGAAGGGTTCAGGTGGTGGCTGTTGTGTGAGGGGCTTTGGTGAGCCCGGCCATAGCGTGTGGGGGGCTTTGGTGAGCCATGCAGCCCGGCCATGGTGTGTGAGGGGCTGTGGTGAGCCCGGCCATGGCGTGTGAGGGGCTGTGGTGAGCCCAGTAATGGTGAGAGTCTGTGGTGAGCCTGGCCACAGCGTGTGAGTGGCTGTGGTGAGATGTGCAGCCCGGCCATGGTGTGTGAGGGGCTGCGGTGAGCTCGGCCATGGTGTGAGGGGTTGTGGTGAGCCCTGCCACGGTGTGTGAGGGGCTGTGGTGAGCCCTGCCATGGCGTGTGAGGGGCTGCGGTGAGATGTGCAGCCCGGCCATGGTGTGTGAGGGGCTGTGGCGAGCCCTGCCATGGTGTGTGAGGAGCTGTGGTGAGCCAAGTAATGGTGAGGGGCTGTGGTGAGCCTGGCCATGGTGTGTGAGGGGC
>JBCJKH010033061.1:0-15544 GCA_039877255.1 Loriculus beryllinus
AGCAGTGGTTTGTGTTATACCTTACTTACTGGACTGTTCTTATCTCAACCCATGGGAGTTACATTCTTTTGATTCTCCTCCCCATCCGTCTGGGAGGGGGGAAGATGATGGGTGGAGTGAACGAACAGCTACACGGTTTTTCTGAGTTACTGACTAGGCTTAAAGCAGGACACAGCTCCTGATCCAATAGGGTATCGATCTCCTGGAGGTTCTGTGCCATATTTACCAGCCCTGTGGGGATGTCACAAATTAATGAGGAGCTCTGAAACAGCCACAAGTGCCTTTGTTTAGGCAACTGAATTTCACCTATCATGCCTATTTTAGTGTAAGCCAAATAGCGGCCTGGTTACTATAGACTATAACTGTACTGACTGTAGAGAGATCAGACATCTAGAACAGGTGTCAGTTTTCTGAAAAGAGGTGTCTTGTGCTATCTAGGACATGCTTGGCCTGCACACAGGCTGGCAGAAGTGGCAGAAGTCCCACGGGAGACCTGAGCATCTCTGGAACAGCAGCTGGTTCTTCCAACACAGACACTGTTCAAATGGCACCAGATATTGACATACACTAAGTTGAATCAAGCTCCTAGCCTAAGTGGAGACACGTAAGCAGACATGGATGTACTGAAGAGCTGATCTCAAACCAAATCATACCCTGCAAGCAGAAGTTAGCTGTCTGAGCATGAGACTGCTGTCACTTGAGTTAACCAGGGTTTTCTGCTTAGTCCTCAGCTACCAAAACAGCCCACACTTCCTGTAAATTTTGCGTCATACCTGTCAGGTTTGTAAGGTTTCTTAGATACCTCAGGCATCTCAGATGTGGCTTGGTGCCTCACTTGAGTGACTGAATCCTGTTGAGATGTTGGTGTTGAACCTTTATTCCTTTAGTCTATAAAAATCACCAACTTTTTCCTTAACCTTACATTTGCAAGTCCCTGGCCTTTGCTATACACCAGCAACTTTTTAAAATGCTATTTTACCAATAAGTTTTACAGATATTTTCACCTCTTAGCTCTTAGTGACCTACATCTGGACCCCTACGATGCATTTAGGATGGAAAAAAATACAAAACATAACATCCCCCAAGCCCTTTAGAATATCAGTGAATCTTCACAGAAAATAAATAAATAAATAGAAGATTTCTTTATTCCTGAAATTCCTAACCTGCTCAGCAGAAAGAAGTGGTGAAATCTTTCCTCCCCTGGTTTTGATATACAACCTTGATAAAGGAGAAGGCTTTTAACAAAATGAGCCTGAGTAGCCTTTCTTCTTTTAACTGAAGATCTCAAGCAAAATATTGTGCTTTTTTGTGCAAAAATATCTTCCATGCTCCAAGAGAGGGCATAAGCATTTATTCTTGCCAACTAACTCCATGCAAGTAACCAATTTGCAAAGCTATCTGAAAAATATCCCTGAATTGATATCAGAAAGAAGCAAATGGTAAAGATAGAGACATTTAAGATAGTGTATTAAGGACATGTCTGTGTTTTAGAGGTTCATAACTTAGCCATAAAAATTTGCTCCAGGCTGAAACTTGGCATGGAAGGTTGCCATATTTGTAAGTAGGTTATTTCATTCTAGGTTACATTACTAATACACTGATGAAATGTGAGCTGTTATATTTATTAACCTGCATTGATTTTTTCTTTTACCCTTAAAAAAGGACAAAAGTACTCTTTTCCTGAAGAAGTGGGAAGGGGACAGATGAAGCTAGAATTTGCCTTCCCATATGTCAGCCAAAATGGAGGAAATGGGGGATAAAACCTGATTTTTTTTCATACAGAAATAAAGGAAAAGGAAGCGTTTGTTTTCCAGTCTGGTTCTGGGACATTGTGAATGCATGTAAATGACCCTTTTACTTTGTATTATTGATAAATATACAGCTCTGCAGGCAGAATTATCTGCATAAAAAAGCTCAAACACTGCTTTCAAATGATGCAGGATATCGAAATCTACTATTAGTTTTTGAAAGATTTTTTAGTCTTGGGAAAAAAAGGATTGAGAAGATATTGAAACAAGTATGAGGGGGTAGAGGCTTCTAATGATATGAAAGTTGTCTTTAAATCCTTAAAAATCTCAGTTTTGAATGACTTAGTTGGTAATACTGAAATACAACATCTACAGCAGATTACCAAGAAAGGAAAAAAGAATATAGAAATAGATTTTTCTGGGACTTGTGTAGAATTCTCTAAATATTTAGTCCCTTTCCAAAACACAGGCCAACTGCCTCTCCTGAAGATTTGCCTGGTAGAAGCCTTGCCAGAGCATAATTTTGGTGAAATTTCTGTCACTCATCCTTGTCATGAGTATTTATTTACTTCCCAACAGAAATCATTGCTCATATGAAAAGGAGTTAACAGTTCTTAATAGCCTTTTCTGATTTGATTGATGTTTTTGTCACTTCCTCCAGTAAATAGCTTTCTATTAGCATACCAAATATGCTATCTGTCCTTTTGCTTCTGCAGGCACTTAACTGACCACTTACTTCAGACTTAAATATCCCTCCTAGGGGTTTTCTGTTAGTACAGGGTCTTTTTTTTTCACACTAGGGGGTGAAGGACTTTCTGCCCTGAGCTTAGATCCCTTACACAGCAACAAATTCAGGTCTATTCAGATTGGCTACTCGGAGGAATTCTGTAAAACTGGCAGAAATTTGTCCATAGCCTATACTACAGACTTGTGAGGAGGATAATATTAGTAGCTGGACAATTTTCATGAACATGTAACTATATTTTTCAATCGTCTAAACATATAATGGGATGAACTTCCATAGGCAGAAGAGACGCTGGGATAGGCTTTTCATAGAAATATGTCCCAAAAGCCCTGTACCATTTATATGTCACATGGTAACCTCAAAACAAAAGTGTTTGGAGCTTGCAATGTAACATCACTGCTAAAAAATCAACTCTTTCCATTATTAGCCACTGTTTTCATGGCTTCAGGCTCCTCGTTCCAAAACAAATGCCTCAATGTTTCTCAAGTGTTTTTAATACTGCAAATAATGTAAATTTTGTGTATCACAGTTGGCATAATGGAGTTGACATTTGTGTCTTTCCTCTTGTAAAACACTCGGTTGTGTGGGGCCGACACATGTAAATTGCTGTGTATGTGTCAAGCAGAGGGATCTTCTGGGTGCTCTAGAGAAACCAAAGTGAAAGACTTTTCTTTTTATTAGTGTGAGCAGTTTGAGGGGGAGGAAGGACCCACATTAACAAGTGTTTTAAAGTGCAGTTGCCTGCTAGGTCATGCAAATATTAGTATTATGCTGTAAATCTGCATTCTAGTGAAGATAAAAGAACAGAAGAAAATGGTTTATGGAAACATAAAACAGGATACACAGGTGTTTGAGACACTAATTTTTGGATTGTCCTTCTCACTTAGCAATTTTCTGCCTCAGAAATTAATTTCTTGATTGCAAGCAGAGGCCTGGCTCATCCCTGTGAGGAGCACGTAGGGCAAAATATAAAAGAAAAAAAATCAGTTGCTTTTTGAAGGGCTCTAGTGGAAAGTAAGTATTTAAGTAAAAGAAAAGGAGGCACAAGACCATTAGATAGTGCTTAAAAGTCCTTGTGTAGGCAAACATGTATCAATATAGTCATCTAGGCACCCTTGATTCCTAAAGGCCAAAAGACCTTGACTAAACTGAAAGGCTTGTTCATAACTGAGGAGTTCACAGTTAGCATTTCCAGGTCTGCCTTCACAAAATCCTTCACAGTGTAAAAGACTTCTTTGAGCTAGTCTTAATCTAAAGGAATATCTTGGAAAATATTATGGGATACTTTATGAGCAATGGAAACCCAACTTTACTGTAGTACTGCTAGTGTAAGAAGAAAAACCACTATATGTAGTTCCATTTGTTCCTGGAAACAGAAGAAGTGTTTTAATTTTGATCAGGTAATTTTCAGCTGCTGTGATTCATTTAGTATTACAATGGAAGCAACAATAACATGAATTTCATGTAACAGAATGACAAATTATTATCAGTCCTGTAAACAATGTGCATACTACTGTGATAAGCGTTCTATTGCCCTTCACTCTAGGTTAGACTGCATCACCTACCTCTCTGTAAGATAATTTCTTGTGCAAAGATGTAGTCTAAGTAGTTCATGGCACTTGGAGTTGGAGCAGAACTCCAAATTCCTGACCTAGTATTATGTAGTGGCACGAATATTGTTTCATTCCTCATTATAGGGCCAATTTCTGGATCATAGACTCATAGAATCATGGAATCGTTAGGGTTGGAAAGGACCTTATGATCATCTAGTTCCAACCCCCCTGCCATAAGCAGGGACACCCCACACTAAACCATGTCTTCCAAGGCTTCTTCCAACCTGGCCTTGAACAAACCCTTTTTCATTTATTATTCTAAATTAGGGATGGGCTTACAGTGGCAAAAGGGGAGACAAAGTGCTTTGGCAACTAGCACTGTCTAATTTCATACTTACAGCTGTGTACAGTGCTGCACATAGTCTTCATCAACTAAGCAGGGAATTTTCATAAAATAGACTCTCTCCAGATAGGCAAAGACCTTCAATTTTATCTTTGATTAATCCTGCATTTGTTTAAGATACACAAGGGCAGTAACTTTGTTATTAATATGGTACATCTTGTTCTGTTAGGCTGGAGACAATCAGGACTACCACATTGCCTAAGTTAACTGTTAGGCTGGAGACAATCAGGACTACCACATTGCCTGAGTTAACCTTGGGCAACTGGGTACTGCCAGCATTAATGGCTACAGGCAATTTTCATGACTCACACTCCATGACTCCAAAATACTGTTTGCTAAATCAAGACTTTAAGTAGGTTGAAGTCTGACAGTTTTGTTCAATTATAAAAATTTAAAAATGTAGATCTGTCATGATCTTTTAGCAGAAGGAGAAACAATCTTTGATATTTTACAGCTATACCAAATTTCAGTGCAGTACGATTTTACCTAATATAAAGCCAGAGAACACCAAATAGTCCTTCACTGTACCAGTGCTACAGCAGCACTGCAATGTTTTCTGCATTTTAGCTATTTTCCAGCAGAAAAACTAGAAAGCAGTACTTAGGTTAAAAGATAATCCTATCATCTTTACATGAAATATTGATAAGGAATAAATACTTAGTATCCCTGGTGTGAATTCACTGGACTTCACAAAACCCTAATATATGGATTAAGAAAAGTTAACATAATCCTTTTATGGAAACTAAAATCAATTACATGTCAGCTTTGTAGTATTATAAATGTATTTAGTCAGCATAGAATTTTTCCAGCAGCGCTCATTGCAGATTGAAATTGACTAACCAGATGTTAAATATTAAATAGAACTAATCAAAGTATGGTTCAAGAGATTTTAAAAACAATGATCAAAGAGAGCTATTTATTACCTGATTCATGTTTCTATCAAACACTGCTCCTATGATGTTATATCTACCTGAATTTAGTTTTCTGCAAGCTATTAATTTTTTTCAGTTTAGCATGAATGAGAAATATAATTCAATAAAAGTATGTTAATGCAGTACCATAGACAGAAAGGCACAAAACTCGGGGAATTAAAAGCAAAATTTGCTGGAGCAAAGTGTATGTTAGGAACAAAGTGAAGCTTGGGCTTAATATGAAGATGACCAAATGCTGAGATATTCTCTCTATCGACTACACAGAGTTTATTTTAGACCCATTGTATAAAATGTAGGTTTGATAGTACTTACATGATACATTTCATGCATAACTGAAGCAATATAGTAATAATAAGAGTAGCCTCTGAGTTTGATGTGAAAGCAGGAGACTCCCAGTCATTGAAAAAGTAAATAATTTTTATTCTTAATTGCAGAACTTTTTTACTGTAGAACATGTGAGTCTGGGCTCCTAAATCCACAGGAAGATACACAATTAGCCTTTGTTTTCTTTTTTTTCAGAGAGGCTGAGCATTTCAGTCTCACTGAAGCCAAGAGAAGGGCAGATGAGGGGCTGGCTGCAGCGTGCAAGGACGAAGGAGCTCTCCCTCTTGTCAAAGAGCAAAATTTAAAATGGATCAAATGAAATGTTCTTTTACACAATGCATAATTAATTTGTGAAATACATTATTAGAAGAGACAGTGGGGGCCAAGGGCCTGGTATTCATTGCAAGAATATAACTTAAAAGCTCAAAATGACTGTGTGTACTGTTGTGTGTGATAAAATAATTTTAGAGTGTCTGTCCGTATCCATTTTATAATATAAAGTACAAGTCATCAGAAATGTCAGAAAAATGTGCTTTCCAGAGGAAATTTTGTAATTGTCCGTTGGGGAGTTTCTGTCTTGATTTAACCAGGGGTGGATGTTATCAAAGGCAGATGACTCAAACAGATGGAATGTTGCGCTGATTGTGTGGCTTCTCCTGTGCAGTGAAGATGGGCTGCTCCCTGGTTTCCTCACATAGTCACAAGCACCACAGTCAGGAAAAATCACAGCAAATATTAAACAGTTATCTGTCATGTTTTGTTCTCGATGCCTCTTTCCCTTTTGAAACAGCAGTGTGTTAGGAATGTGGCACAGAGCATAGTCCTCCAGGTCCACAGCCAAGCCTGCTCTCTGTTGCTGAGAGGAGGAAAATGACTCACAGATCCCTGAAGTCTTTCTCTTCCTTCTTTTGTATTACAGAAAGCCAGCTGGGCACCTGCCTTGAGGAGACTGCAGCAGAGCTGATAGCTCTGTCAGCAGCTGAGGAGCAGATGCAGGTCCCAGACCAGATCAAGGACTCAAGCTCTTGGACGTGGAGGTTCAGCTGCATCCTTGTGGTGGAACCGCAGTGTAGCAGGCATGCCAAGGTGCACCTCTGGGCCTCCAGTCTGTAAAGCTTGGTTTGGTTAAAACGTGTAATAATAAACAGAAAAAAAAAAAATAAAAAAATCATTCTGTCCTTAGAGAGTATATTCAGTGGCACTGCTTCAAGTTAGAGATCTGAAATAAACACCTCTCTCCATATTGCGCCTTTCCGGGCTGATTCTTGGTTTTCTCTATCCTGCCCTTCCAGAGTGGCCAGACTCATTTCCTCATAAAGCTGTGCAAACTCCATGAAATTTCTCTGGTCACAGGAAAAGATCCCCTGCTTTCTGTCACCCTCTGGTTCTGCAGTGGCCTCCCCAGGTGCTGCAATCAGGTCCTCTGCTCCTTCAGAAGCCTCCAAATGCACACAGTGGGTATCTACATCTTCCCATATTCATCTCCTTCAAAAACATCCCCGGGAAATAAATCTTATTCTCAGGAAGGGTGCAGCCCTTTCTTTCTAGACGTTTCACCTCTGACACAGGGGAGATGTCAGAACAAAAGGAACAGGCAGCCTTTCTTTCTGCTGCTCAGGCACACCTTTAGTAACAGTAAAAAAGAAAAGGAAAGCAAAACACACATATACATAATTTGTATATTCATATTCATATACATACATAGCCATATGTGAATAATGTATTCACATACATGCAAATATATATATGTATAAAACCACACAAATGTAAGCAGAGACAGAGCAAATAAAAAACCCTAATGATTTCTCACAAAGATGTATTTTTCATCCCACACTAGGGGCTAGCAAGGTAACTAAAAAGCACACTTAGTGTCTAACGGTCCCTAGCTAAATGGGAAAGTTTGTGGAAGATGTATGGTGTTAAGTACAGTTTTCATGAATAAAAATCTTTCTTTAATCTTGTTCTGACAAACTTCCAAAGTCCTTTGCTGAATTGCTGTTTCTTCTCCAAAAAAACAAGCTCTAACCAGGCAGAGGCATAGGAAATTACAGATTCATGATTCAACTCTGCCAAAGGTATGACAGTGTTGTATTTATGGAAAATCCTAAGCATCTTCAATTGCAGGTGGCACTACCTTTGCCACCAATGCGACAATTTTATACCTACCCTTACACTGAAAAGCATTTACAATCTTCAGTCTTCATTGTTAGCCAGAAAATCATTCATCTTCTGAGTAAAGGATCATTTATACTAAATTTTATTTTTAAGCAGATCAAATCTGGTTTGGTTTGTTGTTTTTTTTTTTTTTTTTTTCTTTTTTTAATGCTATTCTCTCTTTTACAGTTTGAAAATGACTTAAGTAAAGGATGTTTTTCAAATACTGTTTGATTGCTTAGTCAAACCTAGGTACTCCTTGGGAGATAAAAACCAAACTAACCACTATTCCTAAAAGCTACAAAATCAGTTACCTACTTCACAAAAAAGGCTAAAATCCTCAGAGGTATGATTCTCCAAATAACTGCTTTCTAAGCTTGACTGATTGATTTAAAAGCTTGCGTGAGATTTATAATTCACAGTACAAGCCACTGATTTAATCTTGAATCAGAAGGCTACTTTTAAAAGACAAAAATCTTTAGACCTAACATTGGACTCAGCAGGTAATCCACTGTATGCTTAAAATTAAAATGGTGGCATTTTGGTAGCTCAAGTGTTTGAAGCAGGGTTTTGAAGGACACACACAATACATTTTACCTGAGATTACTGCAGAAAGCATTGAAATCTATGCCAGAACTTTCAAAGCTCCCCTTCTCTGTGTTTTATGCAGTAGGTATGCAAATAGCTGGATGATCAGTATTTTTCCACAGGTATTCTCAAAGACAGTTTTAAGCACCTGCCTTTTGAGATCCTGTACAGATGTCCAGAATTTGAAATAAGATTAATTACTCCAGTAATTTTGTGTTGGTCTAGAAGCATAATTACTTTTGCAGGCTTGTTGTGTGTGGGGCAAAGAAACAAAAGGAAGTTCTGCTGTACAGTGGATATGACAAACTACATACACTCTTCCACAAGTTAATGAAAACAGAAAAGAAAGTAGAGGAAGAAGGAATGATGGAGAGAAGTCCTTTAAGGCAGACTCAAGGTATTTTAATCCTTTTTTTTAATTACTATCCAGAAGTATAAGATATTGATAATGGCTTTAAACTGATTGCAAAATGCACAGAAATAAACAGAACTGCCATAGATTTATGTGATTTATGTAATTTATGTGATTTATGTGAAACTTGGATTTTCTATTTTGCATTCGACTACGGAAAATGTCCTATGACCACAGCTATCTAGAACATATTTCAGCATCTCCCCTGTTTTTACCTCTTGCATGGAGAATGTTTTGGAGATACCTAGATGAGCACACTGCTTTGCAAATACATGAACAAGGATCCCCAGAAGGGTTAGGAGAGAGGTTATTGCTTCATCTCTTCTGAGGCTGAATTGAGGACACAGTGACTGCCCTTTACTGTTCTGATAGGGTGAGACTGGTTAAGCAAGACAGCAAATTTGCTGAGGTCACTATAGTTTCTAGCCACAAGCAATAGCAAACCTGTTAGAGACAGCTTGTCAAAAAGGCTTCTTCTGTGTGGTAGGGCTTTATAGAGGAAGTTAATGTGCTAGGTAGCCTACATCTGGGGAGATTCTTCATCTCAGGAGTCTCCCATCTTGATCAGGATGACAAGAAAATATTTGACATCAACACTCAGTTCAAATGGGAGTTACCACAAGTAAGCCCTATTGACTGTCCACCTGTCCTTTCTTTTTATATATACATGGAAGTGAGTATTGGCATCACTGCCAGCTGGCATGAAAAGACATCTTGAACAGCACCAATATGATAAATCTGGCATCAAATATCTTAAAACTTCCCCATATTATTTCTACAGGATATTCTGCCTATTCCTTCCCTCCATTCTTCAGGTAGAAAGCTTCCCAAGTGTCTGCAGTTCTGGGTCAAGTGAATTGCTCCCAGAATCTCTTTGTTTAGGGACACCATCACAGGCATTTGCCATATATTTCTTTATCCATGATACCTATGAGCATGGGGGGAATTCTCTTCCAGACTTAGGGCTGTAAAAGCAGGACAGAAAGTTAAGCCATACACTAATTTCTAAAGACGATTTAAATGTTTTTAATAAACTTTTTTCTCAAAGTAATATGACTTGTGAATAATTAGTGGATGAGGTCTTTTGCAGGCAATAGAAGAGATTTGGGCTTCTCAAGATGCAGATGGTATGTGGTGTGCTGCTTCTTCCACTTAAATGACTAGCTCTGTGCAGAGGAACATTTTATAGCGTTTTCTAAGAACAGCAAAAAGGAAAAAGATTCCTTTTAATATTGTTCCCGTCACAAGAGATCACACATGCTTGGGAATGATAATACAGCCACACAGAAGCATGCCCTACCCAGAAGCACATCCCTTGGTAATTGTGACAAATACAGAAACACTGTTTTATTGCTTTACATATCAAAGCACCACTTATTTTCTATTTTCCTGATGCAGAGATTGAGGAACAGGGTCTTGTTTTCTGTTTCATTTATCATGTAAGCTTATTGCAAGACGGTAAGTTGGATTGCCTCTGTGTTAGTTAATAGCAGCAGGTCTCTGTAGTCTCAGAGGTACAGACACACTATAAACAGCCTTGGAAAGGCCTGGTTGTGATTCCCTGTGCATCACTGAAAATGAGTTTTTAAATCAAAATATGTGACCAAAGTGACAACAGGGAGAACCAGAGTTCTGGACCAAGCCATAGGTGTGAGGTCCTCAGATGAATGAGGCCATGAGCAGGCAAAACAGCACTCCTGTGCTACCTGGTTTTTGTATTTAATTCCCCAGCAGATGGCAAAATCCTATCCATAGCCACTTATTTATTCTTGACTCCTTTTTATTGCTGTTTAAACATTTTCTAGATTTTTTTCCCCTCAACTGTTCTTTCGTGTAACCCAGCCCTTAAAACATCACAGAAAGATCTTAGTCTTATTATGGTAATTTTGTGACTTGGTGCCACTGCTATCTCATTTTTACCTGTAGTATCTTCCAGCTTGTAAGTACCTGATATATGTTTAGCTCTCAGTTTGTCTTATTCTGAGAATCTGGTGTAACTGCACAGGCTATTAATCTCCCTCCAAATTGGCTGCAGTATCTTTTTCTTTAGAAGGCAGTTTTTAGTCCTTTTATCCCTTTTTAACCCAGGGAGTAGTAATTTATATTTAAAACTTGAAAGCTGAAAAAAGAAAGCCTGGATTAAAATACTTCTTGAAAAATATGAATAGAACTAAATATTTTTTTTCTCAATTTGGGATGCTTGCATTTTTTGAAATGTTTATGAAATGTCTGCTCCCTCTGCCCCTGAACCCCACAGTGACTTATTAGCTCTACATTACATATGTTTATTTAGAAAAATGGAAACCACTATGAAAATTATCTATATTAACTGTTTCTCACTTTTTTCTTTTCCCTTGTTTAACGTTGCATGACTGACAGAAGAGACGTCTTAAACAGGACATGTCATTATTTCAATCAATTTTTAATTTTTTATTTTTTTTTTGGAATTACTTGAGACAGGAAGCTAGTCTTATTATGTGTCTGATGTAATTCTCCTACAATCACATCTCATTCCTCATTGGTTTTTGAATGCTCTGGCATTCATGCAGTACAAACAATACAAAGCATTTTTTAATTGCAATTCAGGATCCAGGTCGCAAATGATTTGCATTATAGCTTTTAGCATAGGCTAGATTTACAGCAAACACATTAAAATAATTAGCATTATTCTTAAATATGAGTCAGTATAATTGAAAGTGACAGATACTAAGTTGATGAAGGTAATAAAAAAACCTTAATCTAGTTGAGAGTGGCTGAGCAATAAAAAATATACCTTTGCAGAGAGCAAATGTTTCATGCCAGTGAATCTGCAGAGAGAGTGTGTCCTGCATGTTTTCAGTCTGGGCAGTCACTGCCACTTCTATGCCTGCCTAGGTTAAGTCCAGGCTCCCTCTCAGCTGACCCAACCTTTCCATATTTTCAGATCCTCAGGAAAAATGATGGCACAGAGCTGCTCAGAAGTCTCTATCCTTGCAGCATCTTGGATCAATATCTGTTTTCAGTGGGCTTTGAGGCACGCTGTGAGCTACGAGGCAGGAGAGGGAATAAAGCTGAGTTGTCAGTTACTTGAGCATAGGGAGACCCGTGATAGATGGCATCTGGTTTATGCGTTTGCTGGCTGTTTTTTCATTAACGTATGTCATCTTTTTAAGAGGTAGCCAAGAAAAGCGGCATTATTTCCTTTATTTTGCTGGACATATGGAAGTTGTAGGAAGCTGTGTAAAGAACAGGGAGAGCTTGGCTTATCCCTGGGAATGAGTTGTAGGAAAACTTTCCTGTGTACTGCCATGGGCAGGCAGGGAGCCTGAGAGGCACTGGTCATGGCTACTGCCCATAGAGAGTGGGGAGCCCATATGCAGTCACAGTGCTGAAGATGAGACTCCCTCCACCGCCTCTGCCTTCTCCCAAGGACCTGGGAAGACACACAGGGCTTGTTGCAATAGAAAGGTTTTTGGACAAAGTACAAGCCTGAAGAAAATAGCGCATCCTGCCAGTGGGCAAAGAAGATAGTGGTTTATCAACCTTTTCTATTCTCTGTCATTTTAACTGGTTTTATTTCAAAAATGCCAGTAGACCCTGGGTTTGGAATTTTTTTTTTTTTTTTTTTTTTTTTGAGCTGGAAGTAAAGGGTTTGCAAAGATTCACCTGAAAGGCTCTGGCTGAGCTGGGGTCCTGTTGCAGGGCTGCATTAGTTTAGTTAGGATGGTATGCCGGTATTTTTCTTTTTTTAAAGGCAGACTTTTATTTATATGAACTTTTATGTGCAGTCTTGCAGCACAGTACCTTTACACAGAATATGCAAGGACAGGACTTTGGGTCCATAAATAGCCTTGTGTGTGAACTGTGTTAATGTCACCATGCATCACCATGCAAAGGCTGTATTGTCCCACCCTATTGTTCCATCTATACTGTTCTTTCCTGTTGCATGAGCTTCCTTTCCCAAAAACAGTAGTGTATTCATGCTGGTACCTGGAGAAGTGCAGTACAAACCAGGATTTGAGCAGGTTCATCCTTCATAAAGCATGACTTGGGACAGGTGACATCTTAATCTTAGCATGAAATAGAAAATTGAGGCAGAGTCCAGACAGTTTTTTTCCTTTTGCCTGTTGGTCATTTTACTTTAACTTAAAGAACAACAAACATTAAGAGTGTGCCAGTGTTTTTGCTTCTGAACTGGACCATACTGAGGAGTTCTCTTTGTTCTTTCTAGATTTCTGTAACTCAAAAGAGTACCCAAATGCCTCAGTTGATCTAATGCAACTCAAGATCCAAACACCTGATAGCAAGGAGAATTGCTGTGGGAGTCTTTCATACTCATGTAGATGTTAAGGGCTGATACTGTGTGGTGTGAGCTGGGAACCAGTTCAGCTGTAAAGAAATGGGCCCGTGAAGACTGCCCTAGCTTATCTCACCTGTGCAGAGGTATGAGCACTTGGAGCAGATGAGGACTGGGAGGAGTGAGAACTGCTAACCCTGTAAGATCCAACACAGAGCAAAAATCACTCAATATTTTCATTGTGTTTTACATGCACCTCAAAGTCTAGAAGGAATTGTGTTAACTGTAGATAACTTTCAGTGATAAGGAAATGTAACCGTAGTTTTAAGATCAACAAAAATAATATGTGTGAAGGAGTGTAAAGAAAACCAACTTGTAATTACAAGGACAGGTGATGGCTTCCTTTAACAGCTTAGAAACCTGATCTGTGGGGTTTGAACAGTTAATGAAAAACACAGACATGGTTTTGAGATCTGTCTTGATATATTTTTAGCATCATAGAAAATAAAAATTGGTGAATATTGAAGGTGAAATTTAATCTTAAATTCTGATCCTTTTTTTGTTGCACGATGTTACCATAACCCCTAGGTGGTATTCAAACTTTATAAATCAAATTTGTCTGTTATTTATTTCATTTGCATAACATTTGATGTGTAGTGCAATTTTCAGAGATTAAAATGATATATCCCTAATTCTTGGATGCTCTTTGATCATGTTTATTCCTTTACTCCTTTAAACATTGCTGAATAATTGTATATGCATTCACTGGCTGACAAGCACATTCCCTGTTTGATGGGCTAATTATGGAGAGACACTAGTCTTTTCATAGTTAAGTTTGTAACTAGCTTTGAGCAGTAAGGCCAGTTTTGATCTCTTTTTCAACTATACTAGAATAAATCCATGCAATAGAAACTGAAGATGTATGGAACAGCTGGAGAAGATTTTGTGAAGTTTTGAGGTTAACCATATGTTGCACCAGACATAATTTAATATTATACTGTTAGAAAATGCTTTTCCACCTTGTTGGCTTCTCAGGAATATTGCTGATGTCTGTGCTGGTAAAGTATGTCACATTAATTTTGAAACTACTGGATATGTTTAGCCCAATTCTGAATGAATTTGGGACAATATATCAGTCACAAGGAGAGGAATTTCAGCATTCCACTAGTAATCTTTTGGGGATTTTGTACAAGTTTCTGCTGGACTCCAAAGAATAACAAGCACTCAGACCCCACAGGAGTGGGTTATTCCCTGTATGACCTCCCTGTCTTTGTGTGGAGGTATTCCTCACAGCTTTGTGGAACAGAAAAGCTAAATAAGCCCTGCAGAAATGAGTTCTGAATATCAGTGACACAGAAAAACCTTCAGTATCTCCTGAAATTCCAAAAGTATTATTAAGGCACAGCTGCGTGAGCAAAGCCAGCCCTGATTATGTACCTGTTTGGAGATGTGCAACTTGGCTAAATGAGGATGCTGTAGCTGTATTTAACAGCTGTTAATCTCCCTGGAGTAAAACCAGCTAATGTTGCTGGCAAAGCTGGATCTCACCGGGGAATAATAACTTCTAATATGGTATAAAGTAACAGCATTACTTCCTCTGATGCATCACAAGGGACTCTGCTGGGGCAGGAGACATAGCAAGACACAAAGCATTTAAGGTGCAGAAAGGTATTCCCTGTGCTGTTATATATATGTATCTATCTGCCCAGGATTCAGCTGCTGGTGTCCTACTGGGTTGCAGAGCCCTTGGGGCCCTTCGAAGCTCCTTGTGAAGCAGGGCTGCAGGAGCGTTCATTTAAATACCAGCAAAACCAGACCTGCTGGGCGCTGAGTAGAAGGCATGGAAAAAAAGCCCCAAACTACATAGAGCAGTTTGTTGGTATGGGAAAAATCCTTCCCATCCCTCACACCTGGCAATCAGCCTTTCCATCTGCAACACAAGAAAGCCAGCAATTAGATGCGGGGAGAGACTGAAGCAGGCGATTGTAAACAGCAAACCTTCTGAGGACAGGGGCTTCTGTCAGGAAACTCACTGAAGGGGAACCAGTAACTGGCCCAATTACAGGGTAAAGCTGTTTCTGGGAACTTTCTTCTCAGCCTAACATTGTAATTCTGGTATTGTACGAGGTTCCGCTTTCACCTGAACTCTGTGTTGCTGTTACCTGGTCATCTTTATTTTGTGCTAATATACTGATGGACTTAAACTATGGATACAGTTACGTATACCTATACGATAAATGTGTGTGTTTATATCTGTATGTGTACAGAATATATATGAAAAATGTTTTGTACCAGGGTAATCTCTTTTCATGCTGTAAGGAGTGAAGCATGGTATACACATGCACATAGGTATACATTCTGACTGCATTCATGTTAGGGTGAGGACTATACTAGAAACTTCAGCTTGTA
>JBCJKH010033062.1:0-24865 GCA_039877255.1 Loriculus beryllinus
GGTCCCTGACTTACATGTATATTATCAAGGGATGTCAGATGGTTAGCTGGGGGAAAGTATTTAACCTTTTTCGGCCAGTGTTGTGGGAGTTGAACCACAGTCTGTGTGGTTTTATAAATCAGTTTTAATTTACTGTATGTTTAAATGTTTGATGGGTACTTGAAGTAACTCATCAATGAACGTTCTTATACATAAGCATGAAATATACTCACACTAACACGGTGACAGCTTTGACTTCTAGACAGACATAAAAAGATTTGGTTGATGATTTCTGTGGTTTATAATAATGAATGCATTACTGATGTCAAAAGTGAGCAATAAAACCCAGTCAAAATGTTTTCCAACAGTACCAAACACTTCAGACCATTAAGACTGTTTATGAAGTCACGTATTCCTGAATGATGCCAGCAGCAATGACAAATGGACTTTGACAGCTTCCCAGAGGGAGAAAAATCTTCAAAACCTCCAGTCCCCTCATTTCAATGCAACTATGACCCTTACTTCCATGTGGACCCCTTTGTAATGAAAAATTAACACTTGTTTAGTATTTTAAGGTGTTGAATAGCCCTTCACACATTACTTGGAAATGGTCTCAATTGCCTTAAGGGGTTTTTCTTCTGATTAGTGGAAAGCCACAGTCTGGTCTGACTTTCAGACATTGTTTAGGTCAGGCCAGATTTTGATATGGAGCTTCAATATCTGTTCTGAAACCCTACAGAGGAAGAAGGCATTTTGTACAGGGCAAGGAGGGTAGTTGGTAAAGCTTTCTTCTTATCTTGTATTACGATAAATACCACAGGAGCCCAACTGCATACAAATGGACTGGCAAAGACTGAAGGAATAAGATGTTACAGTGACTGAGTCCTACTCAAGGTTTCTGTAGCTGCACCAAGAAATCTATTAGTCTAAGTTTATAATAAATAAATTTTTCCTCACACCTCATCTGATTCATTACATAAGATTTTAATGATAGTGGTAAAGCCAATTTCTCCCTTCCTGACAGCACTTATGCACAAACTGGGAAAATTATACACCAATGATTTGATTCAGTTGCAAATCATGGTGTAATTTGTCAATTTTTATTTCTCCTTTTAAAGAGACTGAATACTTGCTATCACAATTGCTTAATAGAAAATAAAAAAATCATATGCATGTCTCCAATACATGACAGAGCAAAAATCCCTCTCCTATGAAATACAGCATCAGCCATAGATCCTCTCATCCAGCAGTTTCAGACCTCCCCAGCTGTGCTCTTTTAGGATCTGTAAGATCATTGTGCTTCAAACATTAGAGCCAGCTGTAGTGCATATGTCTGTGAAGGACTGGCAGTCAGAGACACCAAACTGTTTGCCATGGAAAAGAAAGCCTCCAAAAGTCAACATACCGGTTAGATGATTAGGCAGGTGGGTTCCTTTTCATGGTGAATTACGTCAAAGTTGCAGCAATATGTCTGAAGCCTCAGCAGGGGAGTGAAGGATTTCAGAGGACCTGTCTGGATGCCTATGTTTGCCAGCTGGGTGACAAACAAGCCTCCTCTGCCTTCAATGTCTTCACAATTTGCCTACATGGCTGTTCAAGAGAAACAATTCTGAATTTGCTGTTGGATTAAGAACGGAGGAATAAGAGGGACCTCAGCAGTCATCAAGCCCACTTCTATGGTATTGCAAGTGATCACAAAACATTGCTTGCTTCATACTTGTTCTTTAACTCTTCAAATATTGTCATTGAAGAGCGTCAATAAATGTATCTCCCTGACTTTCTAAAGCTCTAAGATAACAGACATAAATTGACCTCTTTTATTGGAAAGTTTGCAGTTACCAGTCTCTAAATAGTTTAGAGATGTTTTGAATGTTTTTGTCATTGTGCCTTCAGAGATTGAAAGGAATATGGTTATTTCTCTAGCTAAATCAGAGTCTCAGTGTCTTGGGATGCTCTTCCAAAATTTGGACCAAATTGCTACTGTGTAGAGATTAACAATGAAAATCTCTTTACACCTTATTAAGCAATGTTCCAGGTCCCAAAGAAACAGTGACTCCATCCTTGGTCAATCATGATACACCTGTGCTGACCTGATGCACTCCTCTAAACAATATTTGAGGAAAGAACAAGACATATGATTGTGTATGTCATATGTATTGATCTTTGATTTAAATTTTCTTTCATTTGTTTTCCACAAACAAATGCACACTCTTCTCCTACTCTAGAACTTAGTGCTGGAAGACAAGATCTGTTGTTCTTATGGTGCAATATGAAATACCCAACCATCGAGGCATTTAAGAGAAAAGTTTTTCCCAGGTAGTTTGATGCAAAAATGTGTTTTATTTCACTCGAACACATTCTCCTTTCCAATCTTTTCTTCCTTTCTCTTTGTAGAGGCATAATGTCCCTAAATATGGTCTTGTTAAAGACAAGATAAGGTCCATGGATAGTGTCTTAGGGCAGTAAGGCTGGAATGTTACTCTTTTTGCCAGCAAAATTACATTATACGATGCAGTGTCTCATACAGAGAAGAGCTCAAGCACTTACTTCCCATCCAGTTAAGGCAGAAGTCCTCATTATAATTAACAAAATGCAATAAATAAATTGAAATCTGTTTATTTCAGACTGAATGTAAAGGATACACACTAATCCTCCACATAATTTAAAACAATGGCTTCAAATCAAATTAGACTTGACCTTGATTATATTATTTCTTCTTTATAAATATAATACTCTTATCCTATGCCAAATTCCAGAACTTGTGTTCTATAACATCTATCAGTTGAACGACTTTGCTATTGAGAGGCTGATATAGAATTAAATTATCCCTTTTTTTTTTAATCATTCCATTCTATGGCATATTTATTTTTTGGATTCGTAAGAAATTACAAAATAAAGCCTTCAAACCCTAAACAATCAAAGTTGTGATGTTCTCCTTATCTACACCTTTCCCAGAACAGAGGTGCAAGAAAAAAGTATGTCCCAGTGCAGACCTCATTCCAAGCAGTCAAGCATCTATTTGCAGTCAAGCAAATAGTTTTGATGTATTTCTTGTATGTTTTTTTATATTGCAATTGCATTGAACCACAAGCAAAACACACAATTGTGGCAAAAAAGCCTTCATCACAAGACCACAAGTTATAAAACCTGTGATCCAAGGCATTTGAGCTCTGGCTCTTGGAATTCATTAAATGCTTTTTTAATTATCCTCTATAATCAACATGTCATTCTGCACATCAGGGTCTGCACACACTCTTTACTAAGGCTTACCTTCACATGCAAGAAGCTTTCTGACATGAAGGAGATGGAGACAATAGCTTTGAAATTAAACGAGTATTTTAATCATCTCTTGATCTGTTGTTGTAATTATGTGAAGCTACCACTTACACGATGACCATCTGTAGCTTGCAGCTGAGAAATCTAAAATTATTTTGACTGTAATTTTTTTTTTTTTTTTTTTTTTGAGATGGCAATTATGGAAGGGACAAAAAGCCTTTTTGTAATTTTCTTGTTTAATAATAAAAACAGATGTAGAACTAAATGTGAACAGGATTAAGTCACATTATGAAGGACTCTAAAGTAGTTAGTTAATCTGGTGTTTGGGGGAATTCGCAATGTGAACTAGAGCAAGCCAATCTTTTCCTTTCCTTTCAATTCACTGTCAGCAGCTAGAAACTTCTAATGTGATCCCCAGACCTTGTTTAAACTGTACTAGAGTGTGTGGAGGGGACCCATCATTCATTTCAGAGATATGGTTACCTAGAGGAGCAGGTTTTGAGGATTTCCAGCCCTCCTGCTATGCATTTATAGTCCAGCAGGTAACAGCAGAGCAATTCAGCTGATTCACTAAAGGTTGCTACCATACATGTGCTATCTTATGCTGAAAAGCAATAATTTTTTGCATGTGGCTGGATTCAAGCAAATTAGCACAGCCAGCTGTGAGTCCTGCAGGTCACATCTTGTGTGTACAGCCTGGTGGGAATACTGCACATTTGTCTACCCAGAGGCTCCTTTACAGAAATAAGACATCACTAACAGAGCAGCAGACCATGAATCAGAAAATCTGCTTTCCAGTCTGATCTCTGTCACTCAGCTTTTAATAAACCTGCACCATTTTCAGCAACTTTTTTTGCCGGTTTTCTGCACCAAGTATGTAGACTGTAAGTCTGTCAGAGCTTATGTTCATTACTGCCACTGTTAACATACAGCACTCAGTTCAGAACCACACTTAAAGCCTCGCTCTATTTTCATGGAGATCATGATAATATTGACTGTCTTGAAATCATATGCTATCTACAGTCATTCCGAAACCTAACATTGCACAGGTTATACAGAGGGCGTCTTTGTGCTGGGAAAGATCCTGCCCATAGCATCCAAACTGGCAACAAGATTTCAACTGAGAAATTCTATGTGACACAGTAAAAAATGCATGAAAAAATATTAAATATTTTATCAAATATTCCAGGGTTATTGATACAGAGACACTTGCTAGCCAGGTCTACTTCCTCCATCCCTATCATCAGGGACCTTCCAAAGGGAGGAGTGTGTGGCTCATTACTAATATCTGTGCTGTTTTATCACCAGCTTCAAGGAGAAGCAGTATTTTAGAAATTACCAAAGGATGATCTTGCCTTTACAGGCATTCAAGCTAAACTAAAACTAAGACACTGTATATGAACACAATGGAGCAGAGCAGCACAGGTCAGAAAAAGAGACAATGTTCATTACCACCTGAGCAATTATTCTTGTGAGAAGCAAAATAATTTGTTTCCTTCCAGATGTAGCAGTGTATTATTAGTCTTTGGCTTGCCCATGGCATCTCCAACCTGAATGTTAGCATGTTAAGCAATAAAATTTTACATACAGTATTTATTAGTGTATTATTTGATTTTATGGTAGGAAATGGACTTGAAAATGTACAGGAAATGAGAATAAAACTGTTCTATATTTTCAGATACCATAGAATTACACTGTAAAGTTGACATGATAGTCTCATTGCCTTCTTTCTCTCACAAGGGTTATTTTACCAACTCCTAGGAATTAGTTAATTGGTTAGTGTGACTTTCTGCAGATTATTCCTTGATGAGTTCTGCCTCTTGTTTTAGGAAAGTGAACCACAATCTGCTTGAGGCCAGTGGCTTCTTCTCTGGGAGCCCTGTGTGGATAACATTCAGGTGAGAGAAGGTTTCAGAAAATAATACCATCCTGCTGTTGCTGTTTAATTAAGTGCATGCTATAAAAACACAGTTTATTCTCATGGTCATTTGTTCAATCACAAAAATCCAAGAAGAAAACATCTCATATACCAGCTTCTTCAAAAACATATTTGAAAGAGAGGTTTTGCATGTTCTGAAGGTGAACTGGAATTCGCCCTATCTTTAAAAGTTCTCTGATGCCCAGAAGGCAGAGGTGACCAACTGTGTCATCCACAGCAGCAGTGGCTTTGTGAAAAGCTTCAGCCTTTGAAGTTCTTGGTGCCAGCAGACACTGCAATGGTCTGAAAGCTTAGGTGTGGAGAAGGACCACAAACTCTATTTTTCCTTGTGCCAAGCTGTGTGCAGTGTTTGCATCTACTGAGAAAAAGCCATATCCAGTTTTCAAATGGGAGCCTCTTTTTTTGCCTCTTTTCTTTTTTTTTTTTTTTTTTTTTTTTAAATAGCACTTTTTCCTTCTGTCATGTGATTCTCCCAGACTGGTGCAAATCACACCCATTCCTGGGCCTTTTTTGCTCTGAAAACTCAGCAGCCCTGTGTAGAATAGATCCAGCTCTGGTTTAAGCTGCATGATTCAAATGATACAGTAACTTCATCTACACCAGGTCTGAATGTAGCTATAATTGCCTGGAGGTGATAAATAGGGGACACCATGCTGTGGCAATGCAGGTTGTGTTTTGGAAGATGGATAACTCTTTCAATCTAATAGCTCAAGTACAGCAGTTTAACCCTAGAGTGCATTTTCCAATTGTTATAGCTTTAGCTACATGATCAAATTGACTTTAATGATAGTTGAGCAGCTAAAACTTCTGTGAAGCTCAGAAAATGTATCCTCTGATATCAAAAGAGAAGGTGTGATACTGAAAGCAAATTAAGCATCAGTCCAAACCACTTGAAATATGAAAAAACATACAAAAGCAAAGATAATTTTGATCTTTTTCCCCCTAGGAAACTACAGAGCAAAGAAAAAGAGTAAACCTGATTTTCAGCAGCAAAGCCATTGTAACTCTTCAAAAATAAGATTTTTATTAATAAGTTCATCAAAATCCCAACCCTCCACTATATTTAAACATCGTATATATTTGGGCAGCTTTTAATTAGATATTTAATCAATAATTTTTAATGGAAGAGGATTGCAATTATGCAATATTAACAGACACCTTATCAGATTTTTCCCACAACTGGTGAAACAAGACAGTTTTGAATCAATTTTTTATTTTCTGGGTTTAATTTTTATTTATAAAAATGGGTCATCTGAAAGACCAGTTTTCCCTTTGTGTAAGTGGAAGTTTCGTAAAAAAGCTTTAATTGTGGTCCTACTGTGAGAGGAAGCTTTGCCGGAGGAAAAGCACATCCACTGTCCATTGAAGTCAATAGGAGAGGCATTGCCTGCAGAGACCATGATGAAAGTCCTGAGAAATAGAGGAGGGGACAAAAAAAGGCATAGCGGAGGGGACAAAAATAATGGGGTTGAACTCTGCAGGAAGACAGGAAGAGCTGTGAAAGCTAAGGAGACCTGTTTTACATGGCAAGTGAAGAGAAAGAGAGAAGAGAGCAGAGGTTATGGAAAAGAAAGCAACAGCTGTAAAGAGAGAGACTTGGATCTTTGTAGAAAAGTCTTTATAACCAATAATGTAATACACTGTGACCACGTCTTCTCTGACCCGTGCACTTAAACCAAGTGGCTTTCGCAGAACAGATCTGTCATACCACCTGCTTGGAGTTACAAACCTCTCCATTTGCAGCAGAATTTAGAAGCCCATGTGCCCTTCTCTAAGAAATCTGGAAGAGAAATTTTGTTTATTTTAAAACTCTTTTTTTTGGGGGGTGGGGGAGAAGGGGAGGGAGTCAATAATGAATCCAGCCAAGACATCATCCTATTATTATTATTGTTATTATTATTACTACTACTATTGCTATTATTATTGCTATTCTTGCTATTGTCATTATCATTAACACTGCCATTTATTTTAACATGCACAATTTACTGTGCCTTGAAAACATGATCAAATAAAATGGTGAATATATATACCATATTAAAACCCAACTTCAGCAGTAAGAATCAACACAGTTCTGCTTAAGCCAACTTGTATTCTGGCAGTTGAAAGCTTGACTCTTTCACATGTACAGTCTTAAAAAAATGAACAACTCTATAATTTCTTTGAAACACATTTCACCTAGTCTGTGTTTGACTTGAAATAGTTTTATCCACAATGCAACCACCATTTTGAACTCTTTGAGAAATATTAGGGCAAATTGCACCACCTTAAGGATCATGTATAGAAAGAAGTGCTCCTTCCTATTTGCTCATTTCACAATGTTTATTCTCAGAAAGGACCCCTCTCTTGCACCTAATTTTTCGCTCTGTGACAACCTCACTTGACGGATCACAGTCTGCTATGGATATCTATCATTTTGACTAAATTAAATGAGCCATTTCAATTTTTCAGACGTCAGAAATGAACGCAGATGGAATTGTGTGTTTATGTGCATGCCTCAGCTTTAAGAAACTCAGGAAAATCCCTGAAACTGTAATACTAATGTAAGAAGATCTGGAGAGTGAAATGAATCTTTGAATCTTTGTCATGGAAGTTATGACCCAACCTCTCTGGGCAGCTACGAGTACTAAAGTTCAGAAAACAGTAGATACAGCACCAATCCAGGGGGTCCAGAAGGTGAGCAGCACCCCTATGAAGAGGTATCCCACTGGCAGCACACTTAAAGCACAGCACTCCATGAAGTGCCCTAATATCTATCAGCTGTACAGAAGATGGATGCAGGGGTTTCCTGTGTCCTCTCTGTTCCAACCATTATGTGCTTCTGAAAATAAGAGCGGCACTGTGAGCTCAAATGTTACAGAAACCAGACATCATAAAAGGTTTCACTGGGGATTGTAAGTGACTACAAGGCACCAATCTGTGGTGAGAAACTGTCTTTCATTCACACTACGTGTTACACAAATCCATTTAACTTTCCCATTTAACATTGTGCCACTGTACATTTACTGTACATTTACTTCCTATTGCCACACTTGCATATTAACCACGTATCTTTTAATACAATCCTGGCTAGCAGCATTGTCAGAGTAATACCTGTCTTAGAAGATTTCAAATCTAAGCAGCAATCTTTCAGAAAAGGCTGATACATGCAAGAATTGTTCATAACAATTAATGCAAAATCTAGCATTTAATAACGAGGCAGCCAGGAAGCAGGCTATTTCTTGAAGTAACACAAAGCAGCAGATCCACTCGCTTGCTGCAGCAGCAGAGGACTTGCTGCCGCAAGAGCCCAGCACAGAACAGTGAATCCCTCTGTGCAGTGCAAAGCATGGAGCTGAAGCACGAGTTCAAAGTGGGCTGCAAAAAAATGTCGTTCACCCCACATAACAGATGCTGCTGAATATTCCTGAGTGCCATCTGCTGGTGCTTCGTCTGCTTCTTTTGTATGCAGCCATAGTCCAATGTGGATGTTACTCAGCGATCTGACAAATGCAGTTTATCTTGCGGTTTGCAGTTTCCTTCTCTGTGCCCTCAGGCACACATATCAGTGAACACTAGAGAGCATTTTCATTTTGTCATGTTTTGAGGTTTTGAAATTTGGTCATGTTCAACATTGGATAGAAATGTGCACAAAGGGTCAGATTCTGCTTCTCTTCCCTTTACCTCGTACATACACATGCACACTAATACACTCACAGAGGAAGCCTCTAAGTCAGCCAGCATAACATTTAGTCAGCCCTGAAGTGGTCAGGCAGTTGGACTAGAAGATCATTAAAAGTCCCTTCCAACTGAAAAAAATTATAAAGTAAAACACTTCAGTTGACTTTGTAGAAGAGTGTTACAGTCTTAGATGGATACAAAGGCAGTCTTGACTTCCCATCAAAAATGTCACAGAAATCAGTAGGTCTTCATGAAACAGTCTGGCTTAAACAAGACATCATGACCTGATGAAAACAGTCCTGAAATCTCCTGCCTTAGTCTTTGTGAGTAAGGACATCAGATTGATACACTTATTTCTTCTTAATAGCTGGAGATTGCTATTCCTCCCACACCTCAGCTGGCAGCAGTTGGAGCTGGGGTGGCTACACTCATCCAGAACAGCTCTTGAGGACTGCGTCACCCTTGCACCAGCTACAAGCTGAGCAGTGCTGGTGACACCAGGCCCAAGAGACACCACCAAGGAACTCCTCCAAAAGTGATGAGCAATGGCTGGTTCTGCTGGAGTAACTTCTAAGCCAGAAAGTGGAACATTGAACGTACTAAAGAAGAGGGGTGGGAGGAGAAAGGCAATGCCGAAGTGACCAAACTTTTCATACCAGAGCTCTTTATCGTGTTCACTGAAGTTCATGGCCAAGCTCACACTACCTAACAGAGAGGCTAACGTGTCCTATGAAGGCTATAGGCTGAAATAACCCTATGAAGCTACATGTCAGGGACTACATAGAAAATGGCCATGTTTGTCCTCATGGGAACAGAAAAGCAAATCTGGGGACCCCAGCTCAAAGATGTTGAAAAAACGGGAAAAAACCTCCTCCTCAGCAGAAAGCTACCAAAAATGACAGGATGTTAAGAGTCACATTCTTAAAGGACAAACTGAGGAAATGTAGCACATTAAAAACCTTTTCATTGCAAGGGTAGTATAGACCCTGAGCAAGAGATAGTCTCACTTCAGGCAAGATGCTGTGTTCAGTTTTGGGCCTCTCACTGTGTTCAGCTTCAGTCTTCTTTTAAAGGTCTTTTCCAACCTAAATGATTCTATGACTGCATCAGTGGTCCAGGTCATTTCACTACAGCAATTTCTGAGTGGCAAAGGAGAAAACCTGTGAAAGGATGATGCCTGCTTTCAGCACTGTTGTTGTGAGAATTGACATTCCAAGTGTCAGAAAAGTCAGTTTCTGATGAGTTGAGACATACGGTAATTAATTTCAAGTACAATTTTGTATTCTAATGAAAATTCATGCTAGAGAGGCTGGTAATAGAAGATTTTAATTACAATAAAGTAATTACCAAATCACAGCAAAAGAGTTACTTTCCCCCAACAATTATGCAGTTGTACACACTTCACAAATGCTGTGAACTTTTAGACTCTATCAGTGTCATCTAGGGTCTCTCTTCTCTTTTTTCTTTTTCTTTAATATTGCTTTTAAGTAGGTTCTGTGTGGTTGACATGAAAAAAAATAATTCTAATTATAAATGTATTTCTTTTTGAATTGTCCTTTAGGCTGCAAATTTCCAAGTCATCATACCTACATAAAAATATTTAAACGCTGCACTAAGGTTTATAACAGTTGCACTACTGATGCCTTCATTTTCAGGTTACGCTTATATCACAGGTCATCTTTCTGGTGATACGATCATTTAAAACTGAGTGGAGGATTATATCATTCAGGAGCAAGCATCAGGAGATTTTTTAATGTTGGTTATTTCATTTGCTGAAAGCATCATTACAAGTATATACTTTTTAAAAAATGCATTTTGACCTTTCTTTAATACCAGAAGTTTTCAATTTTAGCCTGGAGTTTTAAGAAAAATAGATTAATATTTTACATATTTCAAAAGCCCCAAAATATCAAAAGATGACCTTTACTTTGTTTTAGAAATTGAAGGAAATTGGCTACCTCTCATTTTTAGATCAGCAGCATATATGTGCTGATTTTTCATTTTTAATTTAAACTCTCAACAAGAAATAAAATGTATTTATGCAAAATGTCCAATTTTAGCCAAATTAGTGGCAGCAACACTGCACGATTTGAATTAAATAGATACTTTGTATCACAATATTCAGCTTTGTATCTTTTTGTGCATTCCAAAAGGCTGTTTATCCTGAAGAAAACAAGTTACAGAAATTATTTTACTCTGGCTTTTTATTTTTTCTAGGCTTTTTTGTGTGTGTTAAGTTGAAAAAGTTTAATGAATCAAAGACCAGAAAAAAAATATTATACAATCTATTCTATTTTTGTCAGAAAGAATACACCTGCACAAACTGGCTGGCTAAAATGCTCCATTTACCGTAGCCTCTTCTGCTTGTTGAAATTTCTTAGATGCTATTACTGAGAGCTCTAAATTTTCTTTTGTCAGACATAATGATAATAAGCAGAAGAAATATGTGATTTTATCTGTGTGTGATTTGCACCAGTTGTAGAAAATATCTGACAAGATTCATTTCAGTCAGAATTACTTATGCTGCAGAGGCAAAGCCAAATCATACTTACAAAATTCCTGACCATTCCTTAATCATTAATATAATTATGTGTTTGTTAGTTTACTAACATATAGCTATCAGTATGTCTAACTGGTAGATTAAGGTCAAAGGTAAAGCTTTAACTGGGGACATTTAGAGAGAAATCCAAACACTGCAAATCAGTGCTTAAGTTAGAATGAAGGGCAAGCACAACATTGAAAAAATCATAGTTAAGAGGATGAAAGCCCCTGAGTCACTTAGGTATTCTTGGGAAACTGCATCATCAAAGCTTGAATAGTCTCAGATGATGGAACCTGAACTAATCCCAGAAAAAAATCAGGCTACAGAAGTGCAAACAGGAGCAGTGTCAGAAGTGTCTGGTTGACTGGAGAGATACTAAGGCTAATGCTTAGATATACACATATTTGGGAAAATTAGAATGTTTAAATTATGCCTCTTCTGGTAGGAAAAAGTGATGCTTTTCATTAGACCATCTGATGGTCTCAAATCTGTCCAAGACCAATGTTAAAAGCAAGGATGTGTTGGAAGCACAAATTGCCCTTCAGAGCATCTTCATTGCTGGAAAAGGGAAATACCATTCTGCTGCACCATGGCTTTGGTTTCTAAGTCATTCAGAACTTACCTACCCTATAGTCATAGAAATAATTTTTTCTTATCCATGGTAGATTAAGATATGCCAAATGCCCAATACTACTAAATAGTACCTGGACATGCTGCTTTGAAATTCACTGTTTAATTGCTGCACTGCTGTGTAGACCCATCCTGAGACACATTTAACAGTTCACACTATAATATTTGTTTGTTCTTATACTCTTAACTACTGGACCTGTCAAATTTTTGATTTCCCCAGCTACATTTTCTACCTGCACTTTCCAAAGAGTTACTCTGTAGTAAATTGCATAGTTTAGGGAATGCTTAACCATAACACTTTCTTCAGTTAATAATCTTTTCATAATAAAGAAGTTGAAAGTGTGCATAATATTCTGATATTTGTTAGAAGACTAAACTTCTGAGATGTCTGGAAAAGATACGAGCATTCACTCCTTGCCTTGATTTATTAGTATAATAAAGAGATTGGCACTTCCACGAGTCCTCAAACCCTAATGACTTCCTTCTGAAGGAAAAAAACCACATCCACCACAGACTCATAATAAGTATGTTAGCAATGGCTGCATGCAGTAAGAATTTTGTTGTGTGCAAACAAACCTGCTTAGTTGGTATCACCTTGCTCCTCTTGTAATAAAATCTTTTAAATTTAGGCGAGTAAGTACGTCTATCATTGATATGCATAAACAAAATGAAAGCCTGAGTTTAAAACCTGAAGGAAGAGTTCATGCCTATGGCAGGGGGGTTGGAACTAGATGATCTTAAGGTCCTTTCCAACCCTAACTATTCTATGATTCTATGCTGCAGATTCTCAGCAGCACTAGGCATACCCAGAAATGTTATGTTTCCTTTTTCTCTGATAAGGAAGCCAGGATTTCAGTTGGGAAACAGAAAAGAAGTAGAAAAGAAAAAATCCAATTAAATGCTTTATGTAGGGTCAAAGAAGAGCATCTAAAAGAAAAGCAACCAGAAAAGAGTGCTTTGAGTGTTTCTGAAGAGTAATCAAGGTTGATTTTAAAACAGCCACCATTTTGAAGTCTAAGTCTGCTGCTCCATGGAAAAATTATCTGGGAGGTTGCCATGGGGGTTACAGGGAGCTTTAACATTATAAATTCAAGTCTTAGAGGAGCTGTCTAAAGGAGTGAAGGAAGCACGTATTTCCACCAGATGAAGGCAAACATAAACAGAGAGCAAACTAACCAGGAATTTCGTAAAATAGAAGGGACAAACTCAAACTGTTGTAAGTACTAGAAACTTACTTTCCCAAAACCTGGGAGAGAAGGAATTGTCTGAGTGAGGAACACTAAGGCTGACTGTGCTAATAACTGATATGTTGTTCCTGGTATGGATCTGATTGCAGCTGGTATTTCCCCATGAACCTGTAAGTATTTCCAGTGAATTTGTAATTGGAAGATAAAATGGGCCAGGGGTCATTTAACATCAGAGCCTGCAGCCACTGTGTCACATAGGTGAAGATGACTCGGTTTAAGTAGTTAAGCTATATCCCTTTCCATGTCAGCTGGTGTCAATCAACATTACAGAATTTGCTCACCTCCATATGACTTGCCTCCTATAAATCCTCTGCAAAGATACATTCCCGAAAGGTAGGAAGTCAAAACTAATTCATAGGAAGGCAATGACTGATCCGTAAGGTTCAAACACAAAAACAGGAAAAGAAACCCAAAACAAAAAAATCTGTCCTGGGTTCAGCAGTAGCAGTCATTTTTAATCCTTCTTAGTAGCTGGTGCAATGCTGTGGTTTTGACTTTCAGCCTGGGAACAGCACTGATAAAACTGATGTTTTTAGTTGTTGCTCAGTGATGTTTGCTCTGACCAAGGACTTTGTGAGTCTCATGCTCTGCTAGGGAGGAGGGGAAGCCAGGAAGAAGCAGACACCAACTAACCAAAAAGGTATTCCATACCACAGCACGTCATGCCCACTATATAAACTGGGGGCAGTTACCCAGAAGGGCTAGATCACTGCTCGGATCAGGCTGGGTATTGGTCGACGGGTGGTGAGCGGTTGTATTCTGTTTGCTTGTCATTTCCCTTATAATTATTATTATTGGTGGCAGCAGCAGCAGTGGTTTGTGTTATACCCTAGTTACTGGGCTGCTCTTATCTCAGCCCATGGGAGTTACATTCTTTCAATTCTCCTCCCCATCCCTCGAGGAGGGGAGAGGGGGAGAAGGCAGGGGGGAAATGAGCAAGCGAGCTTTGTGGCTGGGCTTAAACCACAATAGGGCCCCAGGGCTGGATGTGATACTGCAGGTGGGGTCTTACAATAGTGGAGTAGAGGGGGGGCAATCTCCTCCCTCAACCTGCTGGTTATGCTCTTTTTGACGCAGCTCAGGACATGGTTGGCTTTGTGGGCTCCAAGTGCACACTGCTAGGTCATGCTGAACTTTTTGTCAACCAACATCCCTGAGTCTTTCCAATTAGCCTCTGTTTTTAAGGTGCCTTGATGTTCTGGGTGCTTAACTGTTTAAATCCTACAAATGATGTGAAGGAAGGGTTGGGGAAAAGCTTCATTTCACTGCCTTACTCTTTAGATATTTCATAATCCATTCTTACTCTAGATATTTCATAATCCATTCTTACTGTTGCTACCATACGGGCAAACCTCTGAAAATCCTCAGGCAAAACATTATGAATGGTGATTTCTTTCTCCTCTACAAGCTGTTTACTGAATTCATATTAACAGATTCACAGTGAATTCTGGTTCGCTGACATTATCAATAAAAGTGCAGAAGTGTACATGTTTGAGTTTTGTTGGGGTTTTTTATTTATTTTCTGGGAGTGCCTCCACTTCTGGAAAAAAAAAACAAACCAAAACAAAACAAACCCCAAAAGAAGAATTTCTTGAGCTATTCACCTGGGAGCAACCTGAAAAAATTATTTTCAATGTCAACCCCAACTTCTGACTGTCAGCCCCTCACACCACTACTCACGATCTTCTTCTCCTCCACCTCCACAGCTCCCTGCCTGCTTTTTCCTTTGCCGTCCCACCGCCCACCCACCTGACGTGCTGAAAGGGTAACTTCCCTCTCATGTCAGATCATCACTGATCTTTTTTTTAGAAGGAGTAGAGCAACACCAATTAGTCCCACGAATTCTTGCAGGAGTATCATTTAGCATGGAAAGAAGCTTCTAATTAAACATTTGTATGTAATTTCCCTCCTATTGTAACACTTCATGAGAAAGTTTCCATCTTAAAATAAACTATCTGGTGACTAACAGGGAGAAGGAGAGATTCAGCTGAAATTTGTCTCTTTTTGTTTCCAGGATTATCCATCTAGACAATATCACCACTTTCCTCCTGACTTAGAAAAAGTGGATGAACTTAGAGATACCTCACCTTACCTGATTTGCAGTAATTGAGGAAGGGGTAATGTCTACTGAACAATGGATTTCAAGTAGCTGAGATATGTATGGTTTCAAACACTTAATAATTCAGCATAAACAAATAGGCTGCTAGCAATGGTCATTATACAGACAAGGACATGAAGTGCTTAGGAACTGAGAAAGAATTTGGTCAAAGAATCTAAATTGAGATTTTGAAGGACATGTTTTGATCCAAGCTCAAGATAGCTAGTGCTCAGCAGTTAGTCTTGACAAAGACCCACTAGAAACTTGGACCTGCTCAGCATGTTATATACTTTACAGAAAACAGACTAGCTGTATAAATAGTGTCTTCTTTTCATGGTCTTCTGTGTCTGAAACATGACTGTTCACTAACGGTTCAATACTGGAGAAATAAGGAAGCCAAGCTAATCATTTTAGTCCCTAATCTAAGGATATAAACCACCTGCATCCTGAATTTGATAGTGATGAAATGGAGTATAATCATTTATCTGGCCTGAGTCTGCATATTGCCTCTTGACATGTCAAATTAGAGAAAAAAGAAAGTTGCATTTGAAAAGCAGGAGACATCTTTGCAATTGGTGTGTTCCTTTTTTAAATGAAGCTTCCAGATGCCATTTAGAGGAAGAAGACTTTGCAAAGATTTGTTGGATGTAGATGAAACTGCAAATAAGCAATTAAGTAAATCACAGCTTCAGAGAGTAATAAAATGTGACATAAATCTTAAGTTATCCCTTAGTTTTATGCAACAATTTGCAAGTGGGGTATGTTTTCTTATGGTCAAGAGAAATCACCCTTAAAAAACATTACATATTAATAGTCCAGATATTAGATGTTTGTAAAAAACTACACTGATGAATTTTGACAATAGTCTTCTTATATCTCTGGTTCATTTTACAATGGTTTAAAGAACTCATAGAAAAACCATGTTCTCCAACATCTTCATCCTCATTAAAGTTACATGTCAAGAGAAAATCTTTGAATCTCCTCACGCGTGATTCTGAAGCTTTAATTCATTCTATTTTAAGGTCACTGAAGTCTTTTCAGGGAGATCAGGCCTTGCTTGAGGGATCAAGTATTTTAGGTATCCTGCAGATGAGCATTGCTAAGAGTAGGAATCATCCCCCTGAAGCATTTTAAGTAAGTACTGTAAGTGGTAGATAGCCTTTTATTTACTTTTGTGAACATGTATACTTACCAAATTATATCTGAAAAAAAAATAATTATATATTCCTTTCTTATGCACAGTATCCATCTAAAAAAAAAAAAAAAAAAAAAAAGAAAAGAAAGGAAAAAGCAAATTGTGCAGTAATAATACAAGAAAGGGGGAAAAAAAGAAAAAAATAAAAGGAAAAAATTGGGAAGTCTACTGATTTCTTAATGTTCTGTTGAACATTATGGATTTATGATAGCAAATTACCCAACTAGGATCAAATATTAGACTCTTTTTGATTGGAAATATATACAGCAATATTATATTTGTATTCAGTTCTTGTTTTTTAGGTAATGACAAGTGATAGCATACATCAATATGTCACAATTAGGTGATTTCAAAAGATATTGCAGCTTCTTTTAGACAATTTTATCCTATTGTGCATGTCCATAATAGCCTAGAAGAATTACAGAGACACATCTACTGACGAACATAGATGATTTTTAATCTTGAAAGTATTTGTGATCTTCTGAGTATTCACAGAATCAATCATTTTAGCAATTTGGATGAAACTTAGTAATAATTCTGAAAACTTGTATTCTGAATGAAAAAGAGAGCTCAGGTTTAAGTCTTCTATTGCTATTACTGGAAGACTGACATGTCCCAGTTGTGCTGGGGAGTTGCAGTTACTGGTAATTCAAGACTTGGACAACAAAAAAACTGAAACACCACTCCATTGTGTTGTCTATAAGAGCTCTTGTCCTCAAATACTTCCCAGTTGCTCACATCTTTACATGCTTGCTGTAGGATTAACCATGCAGAAGAAGGAAACTATAAAAAAAAAAAAAAAAAAAAAAAAAAAGTCAAAATTTACATCTAATTTCCAATAGTGCAAGATTGGCTGAAAGTCCCAAAGACGGACGACTAACATTTCTGGAAAAACCTTGCTTACCTTCTAAGTCTGGATATTTCTTCTAAAGAATTTATTTATATGAGAAATTCATTAAAAGTGTATTTGGCTGTCTTACTTCTGTCTTTTCTGCAGGAGGCCTTGTGCTGTTATGCAACTTTTTTACCATGAGGCCAGTGCCTGAGCATGTGCTGTCAGCAGTGCTCAGCTCTTCCTGAGGCATCAGGACTCTGTGTGAGAAAAGCAGGGCTGATAATAAAGATCTGTCCTCGCTGTGCGTGGTAGGAACAGACTGTGTCTCTCCTTCTAAAATAGTTATCTAGCTGATAGAGTTGTTTTCTCGAAGTGACCTTGCAGTAGATACTTATTCCCATGAAAATAAGGCTTCCTCTCAGCAACACTCTGCGTTCCCCTTCTGTACACTCCAGTACTTGTAAGCCTCATTCAAATCACGGTTGTTATCACAAGTGAATGACAGAATACTTGGTCCATTGTAAAGTATTTGCTTTATCAAGAAACTGCAACCCTTCTGACTGCAAGAGACCTACAGCCAACCAAATTGTGACACATGAGCCTGGTTCTGAATTTAACTCTTGCCATGTCCCTTGAAAATCTCCTCTGATTTGTACCTCTGCAGAGGGCCAAGAGTGATTCTCAAACCCTGAGACCACCAAGATGATAGACTGTGCTGGCTGCTTACCCCTCTTTCTCCAAGACTAGACCCATTAAAGTGTAGATAAGTGGGTCATTGCCTGATCTGCTTTGCCTGGAGCTGGTGTTGGGTGGGACCTGAAGACCTCAGGTTTTTCTTTTTTCAGTAGCCTGGGATGAAACACAGCTACAATTCAAGGAAATACAAGCCAACTGACTCTGAATTTATATTTATATTCTTCATCACCAAAAAATCATGTACCTTAATCCCTCTGTATTCTACAACACAAAAGGAAAATGGAACCTTAAAGCTTTCGAAAATATTATTTAAGTCTCTCTATTTCCAACAAACTATAAAAAGAATACTGTGATTCATTTTCCCCCAAGCTTTAAAATAAAGCAGTAAGGTGTAATTCACATCTACAATCTTTATACATGGCCATGAAAAACAATTTATTTTCATCTCCAATTTAAAAATATGCTGTTGCACAATTCGTTTCCTAGGTGCTTCTACATGTGATGTTTTCAGAAATATTTTAAAAACAATTTGTCCATAAAAAAAATGAAACAAAAAAGGAAAGGAGAGGCCAATATTTCTACTTTCTTTGCCAGAAAAAGTGATAATAAATTGCAGAGTGCTCTACTTGAGCTCTCTTTCCCTCTGCTATTGTGAACTCTGGTTGCCGGTGCAATTTCTGAGCTGTGGATGCTCCAAGCTGCTACTGAGCTCTGAGTACCATGTGCATTGCAAATTATCCATCTCTTTTCTCACCTGAATGCTACGCTTTACAGCGCCTTTGCCTTTGTCAAGCCTTAAGTCTAGTGTAAGTGAATGTTTCTTTGTGAAGAGCTATTCACCTTTTCCCAGAGATTGCCTTGACTGCTTGCCCCTCTTTTGTCTCTTTGCTTTCAGTTCTTGACCAAACAAACACATTTACAGGCAAAGATGTCTTTTCTAACAATGAGATGTCTTTTCTAGCAATATGAAATTAATATTGTTTCAAATTGCTCCAGTAATCACCAGCATTGTCACAGGAAACTACAGCCTTAGACTCATTCGGCCAGTGGATAAGAATAATATCATGCCACAGAAGGGCCCTGTGAAACACCTCATGTTTCAGAAGGCAAATATTGAATTCCGAGCATTGTATTTGCAGTAAATGGTGTGTGAGCTGCAACATGTTTGATTTATACATTGGTTCTTTGATCCACTCCTGCTTCAGAGTTTCTTTGCACTGCTTCAACAAACACAGACATCTCTCTCTCTCTTTTTTTTTTAAATAGACAGTGATGCAAAGGTCATCTACAGCAGGAGAAACCCTGGTTCCTGTGTTTCCTGGTAGAAGACATTGTGGCGTCCCTTGACCTTCTCCCACTACCAGCAATGGCTGGGGAGCTTTCCGTTGCAGTAGAGGTGGCCATAATGCCCCAGCTTCATCCCAGTTACTAGTAACCCACCCAGTAAGATGCCTGCAAGGAAGCAAGCAGATGTATCCCATCCAAACAGAATAACATGACTACATTTGGCAAGAGCTGTTTTCAAGTCAACACCAGCATTTAACACAGTGGCTGAATGGGACCCAGCACAGGACACCTGTCACAAATCACGTTATCACAAAGTGTGCCAATCTGCTTATTTGTACAGAATGATATGAATGTGTCCTGCACTTGGATGTCAAAAAATTTTATTTGGTTGACAGTGTTTGTTCTACTGAATGGCATTCAGCAAAATCCTTCCTGGTCCCCTAGAGCACTTAGCACTTGTCCAAACTACTTTCTTAGGAATGACCAGAGACATACGTATCTGCAGGAATAATTTCTTGGCAACCAGAAATGTGTTCAGGAACCAACTGTCTTGGCTATGGTTTATCTTTTTCATTAAGCAATATAAAACTAGTTCCTGATGAAAGGTGACCCCCAGTGTTTTGGAGGCTTTTCTTGTTTGTTTTGATTTTCTTTGGAAAGCCTCCTAAAAATGTCTCAGTATCTCCACATAGAAAATTTGTGTTTATAAAGCTACTAGAGTCTTCAGTGTTCATGAAGCCCAGGATCTACTGGTACACAGAGAATCTTTGCCTGTGTAAGGGAACAGCCCGACATATGCTGTCCCTCAGATTCTTCAGTTTTACCTAGACACATTCTTGTCAACAGCTACGAAGAAGTTGGAAGCCACAGCTCCACAGTACTCTCAGAGTGTGCTGAGAGTATGTTTGTCCCTAAGCCAAAAACACTGACTTTGATAAAATAAAGTGTGCAAGAACTAACTCTGCTCAGGCTACAGCTGCGTGCCCAGTAGTGCAGCCACAGAAGACCTTGCTCTAACAAAAGGCTATAAGCAATTTTGTGACAGAGTTAACAGATCAGTTCAGCTGCACATGACCTCCTTGGGTCTGAAAGCAGTCTACTTATCTTCGTATGGTGTTGCTAATAAGCTCAGCTTCCCTATCTGAGCTGTAGATTTACTAGTCATCTGACCAGTAAATCTGGTTTGTTTAGATTTAATCCTGGCTCAGCCTCAGGAAGGCTTTGGATTATCAGATCCATACTGCATTGAACAGTGCTGTCATCTCCCATAGCCATGAAGTGCTGATTTTTGACTTCATAACAACAAATAAGAAAATAAGTCACAGAAAATACGCCCTTTACCTTATGTCTGATAAAGAAAAATCAGACTGAAAATGCGCAGTCTGCATGCTTATATGAAGCAGTATTTACCAACAGAAATACTATTCCTCATCAGTTAAACTTCCTCACTGTTTTTAAATGCAGCTGCTCTTAAATAAGCAAGTCCTGACATTCATGTTTGGTTATCAGTTCTCCTTCGATTACACACTCTTTATGGATCCTCCATTACTAATGTTAAAGCAAGACAAAGACATACCCAAAAAACAGAATTTCTAAATTTTAGGTGTATGCAGATAAGGTGCTTGGGAGCATAACTGATAAACAACAGCTTTACACTCAGCTAGGAAGGTATACATAGTCGTTTAAAGAAATAGTGGAAATTGAAGGAGACATCTGTGACGTTGTGGGTTTTGATGAGCAAGCTGCAAACACCCAAATTAGCTTTCAAATTGTGTCATTTCTAAAGATTGAATTATATGTATTTAAAGGGAGCAGTGAATTAGTTATGCTCTTTGGATTCAAGCAGCGCTGCTTGATCACAAGTACACAGTAGCCTTTTCCTGCCTGTGCTGTTGTCTGCATAAAGGAATTTGGATGATTAATGTGTTGTAAATTAATCTTATTGTTAGAGGGAAGTGAGTAAGTCAAGATCTCTAGGTTATTGGCCAGGCTGTCTCTGGAGCATTTGCTATTGGTACTGTCCAGTGGAGTACCCAAGAGTTCATCAGGATTAACAGAAACAACAATCAATGGGAAAATAAGATTTGGGAAGAAGAAATCAGCAGAGAGATTTCTATAAGCCAGTAGAAACAAGAATCATTTCCCCATTCTCAGCTGGTTTGCATTCACTGGTGCTGCCTGGCAGGGTGCAGAGATGCAGGTAACCATGGTAATTAAGGTTAGCTGCAGTTTTGAGAAGAACAAGACAAATTTGGGTAGAAATGGTTTCCCTTCATAACACATATGGAAAAGATGATTCATCCAGGAGAAGAAAAAGGATCCCAGGGCAAAAAATGACCTGACAGGAATGTGCAGGAAGAAATATCACCCCTTCAGCTGTGAGAGCTTTAACCACTCCTCTGAATCCAAATCTCTGATTCTCGTAGGCATCCATAGCTGAGCCAAAAGCCAAGAAGACTACAGCAGATTAAAGCTGCTGATTTTCCTGATCTGCTGTCAAGAAGTAGCTGATTAGAGCACATCAAGCTTTTGATGGAACAGTCAAGGAAAATTTTCGCAATTAACTCATTAGTACAAATCCCACCAGTCTGCCAGTTTTGGCATCATAAACAGAGGCAAACACAAACTCTGCGATTCTGCTTGTTTCCTCGGAGTAGCACCTATTTTATGTTTCCTGCATTTTTCACACATAACTAGTGGTATAAAGAGCAAAGAGACTGAAAAAGCATGGAGAAATGTGACTGCAGCATCCCTTTGCAGAGCAACTTGTGCAACAGTGCAGCTGTTGTGGTGTTTTCTCTTAAAATTGGGGGCTGCGACTCAGCAGGTTATCTGTCGACTAATGCCACATTTTTCTTTCAACTTAGAGTACCTGTTAGACTTCAGCAGCTCAAACTCTATGGGTAGTCCAGTATCTTAGGGTAGAAATTCCAACAGCCTGCCTGCTTGGTGGGCTGAAACCTTGGGGCTACTTTGGTCCTTCAGGGAGTTGTGCGTCTGAATAGATCTGATTAAAATAATCCCTTCTGATGAAACAGTCATAGAAAATCCCTTACTCATACTTGCATGAGTAAGGTTTCCTGGATTTTGCTGTTATGGGAGCTTTGTCTAGCTTTGGATATTGCAAGGGGATTTACTGAGATCCATTGCACTCCCCTTACATCTTCATTAATATTATCACAGTACAGGTTGCCAGGTCATTTGATGAGAAGAGATTAAGAAATTGTGTCATCCCATCTCGTTTTCAGTATGCCTACACATGAATCTGAACCCTTTGCATTACACACTGTGGTGTTAGTAGACTAAGCAATTAAAAGCCAGCCTGGTTTCTTTGTATTCATTATATATTGCCCTTCAGCAAAGAGAAGCTTGTTGCATTTTATGGATGTAGTCAGAAACCAGCCTCCCACCATGCCCCTTTCTACACTAGAGCAACCATCCTTATTCTCTGCACTTATGGTCTGATGTAATTGGCATTAACAGAGCGCTAACAAATTGCTAAGGGGCATCAAAACACTCTCTGTTAACCAGCATGAGGACTTGAGGGTGCATGTACAAAGCAGAATTAAAAGGATTCCAAATAAAATTGGTTCCTAGCGTGGCAGCCTGATTAAGCAAATACTCATGTCAGAAGTCACTTTGCCTTGGGGGGGAAAAATCGATGCACTGTCCCGGAAATGTCAGAAGAATAGAGATGAGCTGCACCTTGTTGTAGACTCTGCATCAGCTGCAGCTGCTTCTACAGGAGACTGGCTTCCCCTGGGGGAGGACCAGCTCACTGCTCCATGAAGTATTTTCATCAGATGAAAATCTGTCCAGAGGAATCCACATGGGAGGGGTTTCTTTTGTTCTTTGAACAAGCACAGCCTAGGAAGAATGTTTTCAATTTAAACAAACAAATCAAAGGTTGTCTGTTGAAGAAGTTAGAAGCAACATACTTGGCAGACAAAAAATATCCTTTCTACAAAAACAAGAAGACACCCAAGGTGCCCTCTCCATTTTTACTTCAGACCAAGATGCTGTATTGCATTGATTTTGCTAACTAATTCTTTCCTCTGCAATGATTTTTTCTAGCTGCCATCTTTGCCATGTGTAACCGCACACAGGTCACTTTTATACTCGCACCATTTTTGTTCTTGGAGGATAATATGGTATGAGTTGGAGAGTCTGCAATGCCCAGACTCTGTGAGCTTCTGTGTGTGTGTGCAATGTGTACATATACACACTAAGTAATGAAGATCTTTGGTGGGGACTCTGGAGGTGTCGCAACAGTTGTATTGTAAATGATTCAGATGATCCTGTAGCTGCCATAGCATCACTACATAGCTGTTGGTAAACCATCATGCTTTTAAGACCTGCTACTGAGAACAACCCTGAGCAAGGTGTAACTGCTATTGCATGCTAATGACAGCCAGGGTAGATGCATTTACAGCATGAGACCTTTTTCTTTGTGATGTATATGCAGGCTAGCACAGTCCAAATGTCATCATAAAATATCAAAAAACAAGGGGTGCTCTCAACAGCCTCTTGATGCCCCCAAGAAAGTAAATGCAAGGCTCCTGCACAGCAAGCAGTGTGCATGGATTCACTCACTGTAAAAAAGCCATATTGCAAAATCCCTGGAGCATATTAGCTATTTGCAAAACTCTTGTACAGTTACAGATGCATCACTTGATATTGCCACATACATGGCCCAGCTGCCATAAGCACTGAGCTCTCGGTGTGCACAGCTGTGCCTTCTTGGGCAGCCTCCAGAAGCTCTGCTAGGTGCTATGGCTCTGAACACATCAGAACCCTCTGAACTGGGCCTGGCATCCTTTAATTAAATGCCTGACTTTGCTCCCTTGAGATGCTAACAAGGCTTTCAGGTGATATGTTTGATATGAAATCAGGAGCTGGGGGTCTGTGAACAGAAGGTATATGTGCAGGGACAGCCATCTGTCAGACACACTACAGCCAGTTCCTGAACATCTTCTTTTCCAGCAGAGATACATAACATTGCCTCATATGTTTCCCAAACTGTCTGACCTTTGGCAGCCTTAAAAGCTCTTCACTTAATTGTTCTCTTGCGTTTCTGTGCATTTATAGATCTTGACCTATTAAAGAGGAGCCTAACAACTACAATGATGCAATAGGTTTTCTTTAGATCACAGTTTAGGCATTCAGTTAGTGGTTTCCTTCAATTTTTTGCATGTTTTCATGATACATTGTACATTCGAGAAAATGTTTAGACTGATTTGGAATGCAGAAATACCAGAAGCTGGAATTCACATCAGCTAATTCCTGGAGACACACGTGAAGTTCAAAGATGAAATCTTTCAAGGCTCAAGATTAACATGTGTGTATAGAAAAGGTGAATCTATTTGTGCCCATAACATAGAAAAATAAAAATGCTTAAAATTAGTTTTTTGAAGGTAGGATCATGATAGTAGTGGCCAGGTTTTAACCTGATCAAAATCTACATTGGGAACAGGTCTCAACTCA